>JAAOAN010000460.1:0-84698 GCA_013396205.1 Fusarium mundagurra | reverse complement strand
CCCCCCTACCCCCTTGCACCCGATCCTTGGATCTCTCTCTTCCTCCACTTTTATTCTGTTCTGTCCATTGTATTCATCAGGGAAAAGAGAATCCTCGAGTTGTTTTTGTTTCTGTTTCTGTTTGGTCTTTCAACCAACAACCGTACTAATTACTAACTAGCTCTGCCTCTAGTTAGTGTGGTCACCAGCTTTTCTTCTCTCCATCGGTGACTCAACCAGTCAACTTACCTCTTTTCTCTTCCTACCTCAGACTATTCGTAAACTGACCATATACAATTTTGTCTGCCTTTTCTACGGATCCCTTCCGGTTCCCTCAGACCCTTGTCCACGTTTCTTGGTCTGTGCTCACGGGCCTTTACCAATCCCCAGGTCTTCTTCCTTCTTGAAGCCTTGGGTCCTCCACTCTACCTACGAATATCTACTTCACGAATACATATCTCGTCTTTCATCCATAATTGTTTTGTTTGTGCTTTGATGGCTGCTACTGCCGCTCGGTTTTCTTTTCACCCTCGTACGGACGGTCTTTAGACAAAGACTGCAACCTCGCTCTCGCGAATAAACCCGAACCTAACTAATCCGGTTTCTTCGCCTCAATTTCTCACCCACCAAATCTTGGACCATTCTCCGTCATTGCGACAGCAACAACGAATCATACCTGGGCCCGAACTTTGTCGCCCGCGCCGCTCGTTTCAGCCTCATTCCCCGATCTCAAGCCATGTCGCTAGCCATTATCGCATCCATTCAATTATCATAGTTGTCATTCTCCTTCTTTTCTTCTCTCTAGACACCCATGGCCAAAAAGCGAAGGACCAAGCAACGCAAAAGTACACGGGGACGTCACAACCAGTCTCAGACGAGCACAATGTCCTCGGAGGACTCGTACGCTGTACAGAGCGGCCGACAATCTAGCGACGGTACACCGAGTGAGCATGCCAACAGTGACGGAAATAACACAGCCATGACCAGTATCATGGGTACCGATGAGGAGCATCACCACGATGATTCCGACCTCGATGAAGATGTCGACGAAGACGACATGATATCCATATATCCCGCTTCTCAATACCCCAGAGTCTCTGCTTCACACCGTGTAGAGACTCCATTCTCTCCAGATTCTCATGCGATAGACTCAGACATGTGAGCGACATCTTGTGCTACGTTCCTTGCCGTGACTAACACATGTTAGGGCTGCATCGACACGATCGTTGTGGGCACAAGACCTTGACTACCGAGAAATCCACGGCCGGCGCTACTGTCGCGAATATTATATGCCAAACGACGACATCGAACAATGGAGAATGTCTCTTCAACACCAAGTGTTTATGCACGTCCTCGACGGTGAACTCACTCTTGTCCCTCTGCAAAACCCCGAGCATATTCTCGATATTGGCACAGGAACAGGTGAATGGGCAATCAAAATGGCCGAGTTGCAACCCCAGTGTGAGGTTGTCGGAACCGATATCGCCGCGATAGCCGAGACTAAAAGCGTGCCCATGAACGTCTTCTTCGAAATTGAAGACGCCGAGGATTGGGATCGCCACCCCGATTTGTACGACCTAATTCACTTCCGGCTCATGGAGGGCGCATTTCGGAATTGGAGCTTCGTCTACGACAACACGTTCTTTTCTCTCAAGCCTGGTGGTTGGATTGAGGTTCAAGATTTTGTAAGCGCGGAAGGCTTTGCACAATTCTTATCACAGTTCCCCGACAACTCTGCCATGCACGAACTCCTCCGAGATCTCTTGATCGCTTCGGAAAAGTCGGGGCGCCCACGAGGAATACATCATCTCGAACCACGGCTGCTCATGGAGGCAGGCTTTGTCGACGTACGGGTTACGGAATACTCTATTCCTATTACCGTTGCCGAGGCATCTGCGGGCAAGATCTGGCTTATTTCGTGTCTAGACAGCTTCGAGGCATATTGCTTGCGTTTGTTGACGGAGTACATGGACTGGGACCCTGAAAAGTGCAAACAGGCTTGTGAAGCAGCTGCCCGAGACTTGGCAAACGCAGCCAAGGACCCCGAGAAGTCGAAGGGTCTTCAGGTCAAAATGCGCATTATCATTGGCAGAAAGCCCCTCGATGCGGCGCCGACAGATCTGGCAGAATTTCTGGGGAGGAGTTACTCGCCAGTAACAGAACTGAACGGCAACAGTCCTGATCCTACGCTCCGTCCAGATGACCAAACAACTGCAGGTCTAAGCTGAGGCGGTGGTGCCAACTCGGGTTCTGGCGAGGGCACGAAGAAGCTTAATTCTTGGGCGGCTCAGCGGCTTTGCTTTGTGTGCGATGGGGTTTGGCGCATACTTTTGTTTTGGGCCGGCGTTGTAAACGGATGACGACTCATTTTTTTGTTTTTCTTAACATTTATCTGTACATTCTTCAGCATTCGATCTAGGGGTTGGTTATCCTTTGAAGATACTCATGGACGGCGCTCTGGTGTACACAAGACTTGTTCGTCTGATAGCTATTCAGAGCTATAGGCATGACGAGTTATGTAAAAGACACTTGGATTGGTTAGACAGACATAGGGAGAATATGTGTATCAGTGCACTGACAATAGAATCTTTGTAGAGTCAAAACTTATGCTGCCTCTGATTCATTGAGCATTCCATTAAACCAGTTGCGAAAGCGTGGTGATGTAATATTTGGGGCGGGTGTTTTGCTAGGAGCTGGAGCTAAATTGCGGCCTTAGCCCCCAACAGCAGAGGTGCCTACCCGGCCCCAGGTGGGGACCTGGAGCTTGTCCAACCACCGACTTCGTCACCGTCAACACCTCCCACTCATTCCCATCATCAACCAGCATCAGCGAGCCCACCTAACCTCCGCAGCCCCCTGTTTATCGAGTTAAAATCAGACGTCTAGCAGTGCGCAAGACGCATAACCGCCCTCCAAGCCCCTGACTGCCGAATATGTGCCTGTGAGATCGCGACAACATGGCCCTGGATCTCCAAGATGGCTTCGTCGCCGCCAATGGCGTCCCAGACCTCGAAGAACCTATTTTCACCATAGAGCGTGTTCAGCTACAGTTCTCAGTAGCGGCCGATTTTGTTGCTGCGCAGGTTGCCAACAACGTCATCGTCCTCGCCCTTTCCAATGGACGCATTCTCCGTATTGACCTGGAACGACCCGAGGATATCGACGGTGAGCAGTTGAGCAATGTATCATGCGGCTAGTCATGATGACTGATATCGCAATGTATAGATATCGACCTTCCCAAAAAGCCATCCGAGATTGGCATGATACGGCGCATGTTCCTCGACCCTACAGCATCACATCTAATTGTTTGCACCGCGCTTGGCGAGAATTATTACCTCCATTCCCAGTCAAAACATCCTCGGCCACTTGGGCGCCTGCGAGGAGTTTCGATCGAGAGTGTGGCATGGAACCCTTCGTTACCGACAGCGTCAACACGCGAGATATTGATTGGTGCATCCGACGGCAACATTTACGAAGCCTTCATTGAGACGTCAAAGGAGTTTTACAAGAAGGAGGTGAAGCACTTAAAGAATCTACACAAACTTCCTGACGGACCAATTACGGGATTATGGGTGGACAATCTTCAGAATAACAAGTCAGACCTTCGGCGGGTTGTGATAGCTACTCAGACACGCTTGTTTCACCTGGTCGGAAGGATAGGTTTTGGGCATGATGGTTCAGGGTCTGTATACACCCGATTGTTCGAGTCAGAGCAGCCCGTTGTTCATGAGCTATCCCGGACGACCTCAGGAGCACCTTCGAGTCTAGCGGTGTCCCCAGATCCTCCGGATTCTGGACCACCATACGATGACGATATTCCTGATAGAGCATATGCATGGCTATCGTACCAAGGCGTGTTCCATGGTAAACTATTGAACCAGCCAGCAGACAGTAACCTCGGGACCAAGGTCTTTTCAGAATCACATATGCTCTCTAGAGCTCAGATCCTTACCCCTGAGAATAGCGAAAGACGAGTCCCGACAACCGAGGCGATCGATGCAATCGCACTCACACAATGGCATATTGTCCACCTGGTCGGAGGTCGTGTTATTACAACGAATCGCCTCAGCGGAAAGATGGTGTCTGAGCATGATGTTATCGGTCAGGGACAGAAGCCTCTCGGGTTCTCCGTGGATATCCAAAAGAACACATTTTGGCTATTTACATCAGACGAGATATTCGAGATTGTGGTTCGAGATGAGGAGCGCAACATCTGGGAGATTATGACAAAACTGAAAGAGTTTGAGCCAGCTCTGCAACATGCTCGAACGCCGCTTCAAAAGGAAACAGTCGCGGCTGCATACGGTGATCACTTGGCCAAGAATGGACACTGGCTCGAGGCTGCCACTGTCTATGGCCGCAGCAACAAGCCTTTTGAAGATATTGCACTGAGCATAATCGACAATAATCAACCAGATGCCTTGAGAAAGTTCTTGCTGACGAAATTAGCTTCGCTCAAGAAATCAGCAGTGATGCAGCGGATGATGATCGCGGGATGGCTGATCGAGGTCTTTATGTCCAAACTCAACACGCTGGACGATACCATAAACACACAAGCCGAGCCGTCGGAGCACCTCAACTCGACTGAATCACGCAAGGTACTCGAGTCTGTGAGGAAAGAATTTGGAGATTTTGTCGACAAGTACAAAAACGATCTCGACCGGAAAATGGTCTACGATGTCATCAGCAGCCATGGCCGTGAAGGAGAACTTCTATACTTCGCTAATGCGGTTAACGACTACAACTACGTTCTTTCTTATTGGGTACAGCGAGAGAGATGGAGTGAGGTCCTGAATGTTCTCAAGAAACAGACGGATCCTGAAGTCTTTTACCGATACAGCAGCGTTCTTATGACATATGTAGCGCCGGAGTTAGTTGAGATTTTGATGAGGCATGCTGACCTGAAGCCTCGAAATCTCATACCAGCCTTTCTTGAGTACAACCGTACATTCTCGGGAGGTCCCAATGCACAGAACCAGGCCATCAGATACCTCAACTATGCGGTTTACCAGCTAAACTCGAAAGATGCTGCTGTGCACAACACTCTTGTCTCGATTTACGCTTCTCACTGCTCCAAGGATGAATCGGGACTTTTATCCTATCTACAAGCGCAAGGTGATGAGCCGCGTTACGACCCAGATTTCGCCCTTCGACTTTGCATTCAACACCACCGAACATTATCTTGCGTTCATATATACACTAGCATGGGGCAGTATCTTCAAGCAGTCGACTTGGCGCTTTCTCATGGCGAAGTTGAGCTAGCAGCAGTTATTGCAGATCGACCCATGTCGAATCCTCAACTGCGCAAGCGATTGTGGCTTGCGGTGGCCCGAAAAGTCATATCTCAATCGAATGGAATCAAGACCGCCATTGAATTCCTCAAGCGGTGCGACTTGCTCAAGATCGAGGATCTCATTCCTTTCTTCCCTGACTTTGTTGTTATCGATGACTTCAAAGAGGAGATTTGCGCCGCGCTGGAAGATTACAGCCGCAATATTGATAACTTGAAGAAAGAGATGGACGAGTCGTCGCAGACTGCAACAAATATCAAGGTTGACATTGCTGCGCTCGATCATCGATACGCAATCGTGGAGCCTGGAGAGAAGTGTTATACGTGTGGCTTGCCGCTGTTGAGCAGGCAGTTCTTTGTCTTCCCCTGTCAGCATTCGTTCCATTCTGACTGCTTGGGACGCAAGGTCCTGGAGCAAGCGGGCGTTGGAAAGTCTACACGTATCAGGGAACTTCAGACACAGATACAGAAGGGCTTAGTCAGTGGTACTCAGAGGGAGACTGTGGTGGCAGAGCTGGATGCTCTTGTTGCCTCTGCTTGGTATGTTGGTGTTTCCTCTTGTAGTTTCACAGCTAACATTGGACAGTATTCTTTGCAGTGACCTTGCAATCAAGAGGATTGATGAGCCTTTCATTACGCATAATGACAACGTCAACGAATGGGCATTGTAACAAGAGGAGGACAGGAACAAAGTCTGTGTGCTTGTGGCTGCCTTATCATTGTCTTAGATCTGCATATACCCCCGCAACATTTATTCAGTGCAATTGACGACAGCCTTGATTTGGAAACCTATGGTCTAACATGGTACCGAGCAATCGCGCTCTGGTCTGTATGTCTCTCAATACCTGCACTCGGTTACACCATCGGTGGAACGAGTTAACATAAGGATGGATACAATGACACCGTATAAGCCTAGAACCTCGGCAAATATGAGGATGAGGACCATTCCGATATAGAGACGCGGTTGCTGCGAACTTGCACGAACTAGGAGTTGTTAGACATTTGTCACGGTTTGTCAAGTTTGCTGCCTCTAGTCCACGGGTGAGCATACCTCCAGCATCACCAACGATGCCAATAGCAAAGCCAGCAGCCATTCCGCACAGACCTACGGAAATGCCGGCACCGAGCTGCAAGAAGGCCGTATGGATAGCCATCTTCTCCTTGATGTTGTTTGACATGATGACGCTTGCTACGAGACCGTAGATAGACAGGATCTGGGCCATGATGGCACACAAGCTAAGTGTGTCAGCCACTGTTTTACCAACATTGAGTTCATCTCATCGTACGTGTTTTGCATCATCATGTCGGGGCGGAGGATACCAGATTGGAAGATTGCGCCGGCGGACTTTGCGGTGCCGTATGCTGCGCCGAATGTTGTAAAGACGATGGAACACGCGCAACCGAGTGCGCCAAAGAAGGACTATCCATGAGATAAGTAATGAGAAGTGGGTTATTCTTTGGTAAAGGGCTACATACGGCGTACATGGGACTGAGAAATTTAGGTCAGTTGAGTCTCGGTGATTAAGATATTAAGAGGGAGGAGGTTGTACCATCGGTCCATGTTTGCAAGCAACTCAGCATCCATTTTGGCGTTGGTTAGTTACTGTGGAAATTCCAGTTGAGGCAAAAGGTGTTATCATGGGTACAGATTGTATTATGTATATATATACTCATGCCAAGCTGCACAGCCGGACCAGGACACGTAAGCCTAGGTATGTAAATCCTGCAAACAACATCACTTGGTAACATGCATCACCCTCAAAAGGATTGATTTCAGCCGCACAAAGGCTATTGATCTTGGCAGCGCTTTTCTAGGCAACCAAAAACTGATTACTTGCACGGTTTGTGTTAGTGATGCAGGGCTGCTTCCTTACGTGGCTTGGTAGGCAGAAGAATAAGCTGCGTTATAAGTGGCTGATGGTGAACATCCAGGATAAGATGCGAATCCGAGAAGAGGCCTCTCGTGTGATTCATTACCGTATTCACAAACAACATACCTCTCCGGGCTTGTGAAGCACAATGGCTAAGGGGTGATTTCCATGAGTGTCCGTATGAAAGCGGACGTTGAGTTCAAGCTGGGGGTTGGTGAAACCGAAGATGTTACTGCATGATACAATCAGAAACGACGTGGGACTTGAACCTAGAGTAATAGTAGGGGATAGAAAATAACCACAAAATAGGAATCATGCTTCTCGTGATAATTCTTGGTGTTCAGAGCAATATTGATTCAAATGCATGATCACAATGGAACCACTGTCTACCCTAAACATCATCGATGGCTGGGACGACATCTTGGCAGTTTCGAGTGGGAAAACATGTATTTAAAGGAATGAAACAATAATCAACTCGGCTCTGTTCTGATTACCACTAGTCCGGGTCTGGGTCTGGGTCGAGAGTGGCCTCCGTTGTCAATCGGAAGTTCGGCACCTTGAGCCACTTTAAGTTGTCGTAAGCATCGCCATCAGATTCTCATTCATGTGATGTCAACTGACTAGTGACCTTTCC
Source organism: Fusarium mundagurra (assembly GCA_013396205.1). Taxonomy (NCBI): domain Eukaryota; kingdom Fungi; phylum Ascomycota; class Sordariomycetes; order Hypocreales; family Nectriaceae; genus Fusarium; species Fusarium mundagurra. The sequence continues at coordinate 76,924 of JAAOAN010000460.1, read as the reverse complement.
TAGATAACTTCAACTACCTAGGATCGAATAGATTTCTCTTTAGAGAAAGACTTTGTAACCTGTGGTATCGTGTTACAAAGATAGCCCCGTGGTTAAGCGCTGCAGGGACCAACGCATTGCACGTCATAGAGCATGCCCCAGTCAGACGCCCATGTAAACGTTTCATAGAGAGGCTTGCAAATAAGCCAAGGCGCCGACTAATAATAACTATACTTACTTACCTTACAGTACTAGCCTGTACGTACAGAGTAGGATGGGTACTACTCATTAGGTTAGGTATTATGCGAATACTACGGATCTTCCGCCTTTTACGTGTCCGCTCTATCTCCCCGAACAACCTCCAAAGGTTTCTACCGGCCGCGCGTCTCCTCATTGACGCCTCAGCATCAACTCGAGCGGGAGGTGATCATGAGTTATGCCTGATGAGATGGGATGGGATGAGAGGAGAGGCATCCCGACGTTTTCAAGGTGTTTCGAATATGCAAACTCCACTGGTTCGTGCGGCGCCTAAAGATGATTCTGTTACAGCTTAGATCGATCAAGGGGGTAAATGGCATGACTGTGTTCTCGAAATGTTATACAAAATGCATGCAAATGTCATAACGAATGGTTGTTACAGATCCCGGATATGTTTTCTCTCTGTTCCTCTATCTCCCTCTCTCACTCCCTCTCTCTCTCTTCGGGTCGTTCCCTCGCTACTTCGGCGTTCCCGTGCCGAAAGGTGGTGCTCTGACGTTTGCTTTTCAAGGTGACGTTGACACATCGCGAGAGTTTAGTACTCCCGCGCGGATGTGCGGCAAGATCCTTAGTAACATCGACTATCTATGACCAAATATCGGTACTGCAACATACTACCGAGTTCGCCTTGTGGGCGTAATCCGATCTAACGTTAAGTTGGGGCGGAGTATCCGTCTGTCTGTACATCGGGGCCAGGATATAAACACAGGGATCAATACCCTCTCACCTCAGTCTGATGTATGAGCTCGACAGATCATATCAACTTACAAGGTTTCAATCATGAAGCCTATTCAACTATCCTCCTTCCTATTGTCTCTAATATCACTTACTCGAGCAATTTCTCTCAACGAGAGAGACAATGGCCTCGAGCCTCGTGTTATGAGCGTGGAGATTCAGAGGCGGACAATATCTGATCCTATTTCCAACGACCGAAGACGTCTTCGCAGAAGAGACGGCACAGTAGACATTGATATTGACAATGAAGTAAGTATCTGCCACAAAAACACAGAGACACAACCATTGACCTTCTCTAGCAATCTCTATACTTCCTCAATGCATCATTGGGAACGCCAGCTCAAGATTTCCGTCTCCATCTCGACACTGGAAGCAGTGATCTATGGGTCAACGCAGAAGGCTCAAAACTATGTTCTACTCACGCCAATATATGCAGCGAATCTGGCCTATACAGCCCCAACAAGTCGTCGACTTATGAGTATTTGAACAGTGACTTCAACATCTCATATGCCGATGGCTCTGGTGCTTCCGGAGACTATGCCACCGAGACGTTCCGCATGGGCAGTGTAAAGCTTGAAGATTTACAGTTTGGTATCGGGTATGTTACATCTGACAACGAAGGCGTCCTTGGTATTGGATACAAGAGCAATGAGGCTCAGGTCGGTCAACTCAATCGAGACGCCTACGATAACTTGCCGGCCAAGTTGGCTTCCAAAGGTCTCATCGCTTCTAATGCGTACAGCTTGTATCTGAACGACCTCGAATCTGCCACTGGAACCATCCTATTTGGAGGCGTGGACCAGGAGCAGTACATCGGCGATCTAGTCACTCTCTCTATCAACAAGGTGAACGGCGGGTTCTCCGAGTTCTCCATCACACTACAGAGCGTCAGCGCAGACTCAGAAACTATCGTTGACAACCTCGACCTTGCTGTTATTCTCGACTCTGGCTCAACACTGTCATATCTCCCTGCCACACTTACATCAGACATATATGATATTGTCGGCGCTTCGTACGAGGAGGGCCAGTCTGTGGCATACGTTCCCTGCGACCTCGGAAATGATTCCGGAAACTTTACGTTCAAGTTCAAAGACTCGGCGGAGATCTCAGTATCATTGAGTGAGATGGTTCTTGACTTCACCGACGTAACAGGGAATCAACTATCCTTCGACAATGGCCAAGCAGCCTGTACTTTTGGAATAGCACCCACGACAGGAGACTTTTCTATCTTGGGTGACACGTTTCTCAGAAGCGCCTATGTTGTTTTCGATCTTGACAATAACGAGATCTCACTAGCACAGAGCAACTTTAACGCTACAAAGTCGCATATTCTCGAGATTGGCGCTGGACAGAATGCTGTTCCTACTGCTACCGGCAGTGGTTCTTCTGATAACAAGGAAAATGCCGCTGCGTCACTTTCACCATTAGGAGGCGACGCAGCTATTTCTATGGTTGCGGGGGCCTTTGCTCTCGGGTTTGCTTGGATGCTTATTTAAGGTGGTATCAACGATTTGCATGGCTTATGAAGGTATCTGGAGTGAGGCATCACCATTTAGCGTCTGGTTTGGCATGATGGTTGTTCTGGTGTTACATGGTTATTCTGTTGGGTCACATTCAAGGAGTATTTTGTCGAGATAGATGCGCGTTAAGAGGAATGATATCCTATTGGTTTCTAAATAAATTACCTTTGACTCAAACCTTTCCTGCATATCGCTGAACGGTGGCAGTGATCTGATCTGCGTTTGCCGATTCGGCTCCGAAAGGTCGCATTTTACCACTATTCACTGATATATGGCATGTAAAGTTACATTACGGAGATTAGCTAGACCCGACGTATGCATTGCATATATATTTCGACTGTCTCTTGTCCGGGTAAGCTCACGCTTCTAGTCCCAAGACTTCATTCCACTGTTGATAAGCACGCTACAGTAGACGTTGCATCTAAAACCAATATACGTCAAACGATACATTATGACTGCTTATATCGAGCTTGCAGCTTCTTGGCTCTTCAAAAACTCCAAGGGACGAGATGCGAAAGCTTTCTTCACCACACCCGCCTTTGCTGAGCATCCAGAGCCTACACTCGCTGTCACATCTCCAGATTGTGGCCCAGATGGTGCAACATTGGGGAAAGCCTACATGCACGGTGATCAGGACAAGTTTCCAGAGTTATCCTGGGATTCTCACTCTGGTGTAAGAGAGTGGCTACTTGTATCTGAAGACCCAGATGCTCCCCTTCCAACGCCAGTTTGTCATGGGTGAGTTGACATTGTGGTTGGAAGACCGAGGCTAACGGTTGTAGAATCTACTTGGGAATACCCTCTGAGAAAACAAGAGTTGTCGAGAGTGACTTTGAGCCTGTTGAAAAGACTTCCACTCGACTAGCGGGAGGCTTCTACTACGGTGCGACTCGTAACGGCTCGATTTATACTGCTCCACGACCACTTCTGAATCATGGCATTCATCGATGTGAGTATACTTGCGTGGCTCAAGTGAAGATACAAAAATTAACATGATGCAAGACTGGTATGAAGTAATTGGTCTAAATGAGCCTTTGGACGACAAGTTCAAGACCTCCAAACCGAACAGGAATCAAGTCGCAGAAGCCATTAACAGTAAGGTAGTTGTCTGGGGAAGATGGATGGGGCAGTGTGAGAGAAAATGGGAGTGAGTCAAGACGGAGATGGTATCGATCTTATTATGTTTCCATTCTCACGCACGATTGACGGCCCCAATCTCTCAGCCCGTCACTCATTTTGTAGTTAGTGAACACAAACACCCTTAAATCCGTCCAAAACTCCAGATGTTCAACCCAGTCTTGGTCCCCTCTTGAACGGGCAGCCCAGCATGCCAGGTCTCTTCGTACCCTCTACCATCCGCCGCAAAGTTCTCCCAATAGACTGCATTCCCCGGCACAACTTTGAAAGTCACACCCATGTCTCTATGTCCCTCCATATCGTCAGGACACTCGATGAACCGACACCATTCCGTCTCTGCTGGCCTCTTGATAAGGGGAAACTCGGTGCCACCGCCTTTGAGACTATCAGAACCCTCGACCCACACCATGAGACTGCTCACACGGCCCCATCCACGCGTGTTAGTACTCCAGTCAAAGTGATGGTTGTAGTGGCCACCCGGACCGTATCGTTGAGTCCTCAGGCGCTCGATCCAGAGATCTGGGCGCCAGCCTTGAAGAGCGCGGGCGCGAGACTCAATGCAGCGGACAGGGTCAGTTCTGGGAATGACCGCAACTTGAGAGTCACGGACTGAAGAGTCGCGATGAGTGGCCTCGCCATTGTTTGTTATGGTTGAAGGTACAAAGAGCGGTTCACTGTTGAGTATTAGCATCATATCATGACATGCATGATACTGGGGCATAACTAGGTACCTTGTGTCAAGCAAATGCTTCCTCTCTTCCCCATTCAAGAAATTCTCAAGGTAAATCACCAGAGGCTCTCTGCTCAAAATTCTGGCAACATAACCATCTGGAGCACATTCAGGCGCTGTTGCATTGGGCAGATCAATAGCTAGGAGCGACTCATTCAACTTGGGGCGCGGTGAGACATGGTTGACGCGGGAGGCCCGGTCTGGATACAAGAAGTCACTGATGGGGTTTGAGAAGACTAGAATAATAGCCAGGAGACCAATCACGTATTGAAACATGGTTGAGGGCAACTCATAAGCACTCAATGGCTGATAGTCTGAAGGAGGATGAGAGTTGAAGGGGGACGGTTGAGCTCAATGATGAGTGGAGCAAAACTACCTAGGTACAAGGGTTAAAGCTTCGGATAAGACGGGGGATCACTAATGTCTGACCATAGGATCTCAAAGAGCAGACATAGATAGTTCAGGTTTTGATTATTCCATAGATATCTTGGTCATTTCAAGAGACTCTTGGTTTATTCATTTCCTCTAATTGGTTCCAAATCGAGTACAAGAGTTGTGTGTCATCATCTCCAACAATCATGGATGGGTATATATCGTACAAGTTCCCCTACTGAACGTTCAACACATCAACGTCCACTAAATGAAGTACCAAAAACTCCAGTCGTATCCTAATCATACAGATAAACTCAATCCAAATTTCTCCATCCTTGTCAATTTCCTGCTGGAAGTCCTCCAACATCCCAGCTGAGGTCGACAGCATTCAGTATCCCCCAAGGATCGCCATCACCGAGGGGAACAGTATTTGCCGCCATCTGTGCAAAGAGTGTTTCTTCGGTAGACTGCCATATCGGTGTAGATATGCGTTCTTGAAATGCTCTTAGATCGATTCGATTTTCCTCTGCACTGTTCCCGAGGCCGATATCAGGTGAGGTATGACTACTCCCGGAGACCGTCTTCGTGTAGGAACCTTTGTTTGAACCTTGATTAGCGGGCGAAGATGCGGCTGATGAATTTGTTCGATCCGGTAGCGAAATAGCACTCGAGGCCATGCGGGGTGAGAATGATGCTGGCCACATACCCGTTCCTCTGAAGTTGGGATTCAAGTTCAGGTTGAGAGGATCTTTGCTTCGCATATCGGCCATAATTTCAGGTCCAGGGCTTTCTTTCGTTCTCTTTCGTTTATTGGTTTCCGGATCTGGTTGATCCGCAGGCTCAACATTTCTAGCAGCGGCCCCAAGCACTGCTGAATAACACGTCTTTCCCAGCGACATGGCGCTGGCCACCTTGTCCAGTCTTGACTCTTCAGCATCCATTCGTTTCTCTTGGGTGAAGTTGGAAGCAAATAAGATAGGCGATGCCCCAGTATGCTCCGCAACTGAGCTTCGGGCAAGCATGGGGATGCGCGACCTACTTGGTCCAAAAGCGTTTCGATATTTCCTCAACGATGGTACTTGAATAACAGAGCCGAGCCCGTTCTTTTCGATGTCAAGGCATGCTTGCTGTAAGAACGTTCGTGTGATGGTGTGTACACGTGCGATAGCTTCCATAGATTGGATTATGAGCTGGAAATTTGACAGGTCAATTGTGCTTAAGCCGTTGACCGGGTTCTCTTTGCCTAGATACACGTAAACCGTAGTGGTACAGTATAGCGAGAGAGCAGACAATGGACTCTTCTATACAATGGTTAGCCAAGATACAAGAAACAAACAGAATACATACAAAGAACATAGTGCCGTTGGCGGTCAGTCGCATGATGTTGACAATCTCCTCGGCAGCCGCTCGAAGGCGAGTAACGCTACCCTGCTTGACATGATCGGGGAGGTTGTATTTGTCCACTTTTTCAATGGCAGCGTGATGCAGACATATGATCGCGGCGTGAAGATTGAGGTTCAAATGGAGTGCTGATACGTCTCGCACATTCTCAGGGAGGCGGAATTTCTCGGGGAGAAACATGAAGAGGCTGGACAAGGTGTTGTCCAAATCGCGGTGTCGAGTCCAAAATGACCCATGCATTAGATCTTCGTTTCTTGAGTCGGGCTTGGATCGGCGAACATGACGGAGAATGATTTTGAATATTTCACAAGTAAGGATGGTTCCAGCAAACCCTGTGTACTGAGCACCTTGAATTGCCTCATCCAGAAAAGGGGCGTCCTCTTTGCGATCTTCGACAAATGCTTCTTCCGAGGCAGGAAGCCTTGTCGCGATCTAAGTCATGGTCAGCATTCTTCAGGAAAAGGGAGAGTGTGTCATACGTCTTCCGAATTAATCAGGCTCGGCCATCCTGTAGAGATACTGCAATGTGCATCTGCAGCAAACACTCCCCAAAAGATTCTCCTTCGCTCCTCCAATTCGGCCCATGTAAGAGGAGGTCCCAGTGCCGGCGGCATTCCAAGGGGATCCCCATCGAGACGGTCAAGCCCTATCATGTGGCATAGTCGTACGGAGTTTGCTACGCTTATGGTCGACCTCGTGAAAAGCAGGTGTTTTGCCTCGTAAAACGCTATGAGGGCCCACGTCTGCGCGTGTTGAACAGATATGAAAGCATCCCCGTGTCCCTGAACTCGTCAACATTGACCTACCAAGCACTTTCGAATCGCTCACCTTCATCATGTCTGCCTCAATGTACGCCCGTGATCGACGGTAAAAGACATCATGGTACTCGTCAAACTTGGTGCTGCCAGTGGCTGCTAGAGCCCATATAGCATATCGCAGACACATAGGGGGTCTTCTGAGCAGGGGGCCATAAAAAGATTGGAGATATTTTCCTGGGTGGATAATTGGTATCATGCGATATTGGTTATGAAAAAAGATGTTGTTGCTGCGAAGGTCAGCGCCCATCCTGGAGGTCCAAATACCGACCATTCTTACAGTTCTTCCATCACATCGTCCGGCGGCAAAGGTTCGGTCATGCCTAGACTCATCAACTGCGCATTCAGAGTCTGGGGGCTCTCTTGTGGATTTTGGACGATGTTAGGTGATGTGAAAGACGAAAAATCGGGATCAGGCAGATTGTTCATTGTCTGACCTAGTCCAGGGGTAAAGTCCATATCAAAGAAGTTAACATTGGCCTGCGGTGGCTGAGTTGGACTCCCATCGTCTGTTTTCTCCTCTGAAGAATTCTTATTGACCTCCTTGAGATAATCCTCAACTTGAGCTGAGATACATCATTAGCGACTCGTGGTTTATGGTTACAATATAACTATTGGTTGTCGAGACACTTACCCAGACGAGCCTCGAGTTCCTTGACATTCCTTCTCTTGAAGTTGGGCTTCCTCCGTGATTCTGGATATACGCACTCATTTGAGACCTTGACACAGCGAGTGCACGCAGGTTTCGTGCGATCGCATTTCAACTTGCGGGCTCTGCAGGAGACGCAGGCTAAAGGCTCAGTCTTTACAGACTCAGGTTGGCCGGAAGGGTCGGGCTCGCTTGTGTCTGGTGGCATCTTGATGAACAAGCACAGTCATTAAATGAATGATAGTTCCGATTATTCCTCCTCAAATCCCAAGTTTGCTGTCGTTGTAGAGTGTCGCGCGTGGTGGATAGAGGTTGGAGATGGGGCTCAAGAAACTTGTCAGATAGGTACAGGGTGGGAAGCAGTCGAAGAGCAATTAAGTTATCGTGTTATCCCGACGAGTAACAGAATGCGTATAAAGGCTCAATTACGAGGGTTTTCACGATGGAGAAACGTATTACAGGCATATTCACGTCGTCAAGCTTTGATGTGGTTTGCCGTTTGACAGACCAAACGTCGGAAATCTAAACTGTCCGAAGGCCGAGAGGCTTACAATAGCCCGACAAAGGTTCTGATGAGTCAGGATCGCAAAGAGCGAAGACGCGAGCAAGATGAGCCCGAGACGTAACTGCCTTGATTATACTGTTGAGAGTTGAAGCAAAAGACGCAAAATGAATGCGAGTGCATGCCTTAGGAGCCTGGTACTCACCAAGGCAGGTAAAGAACCTTGACAAGTAATACTACTAGAGGTGAGGTGTGCCTTGTTACTGAGGTAGTTATCGGTAAATGTTTCGGCTCGTTTAACCTTAACACACCAAGACTCCATTAAAAAAAAAGAGGGCTGGTCGTTCCTGCTTCGGTGTGGCGCGGGCAGGAGATAGCTTATTCATCCCTCGCTTATCAGCCACACCTAAAGCCACCTTCCCAATGGAAAATATCTTGTGTCTTGATTACAGCAGGTAGGTACCTCAGGTCGAGCTTGGCCCATCTAATGGAACATCCATACCTTGGTGGGAAGGAAGAAGCGAGAAGCATACCTTAGGTATCGCTTGTGATTCACAAATTGACTCGTACCTACCTACTCAGCAACCACCTACCAACGGCTACTACCTTACTGAACCCCCTGCCAATAAATCAAGAAAAGCTCTGGTCACCTCACAAGCTCTATGTATTACTCTGTACTCTCACTCTCACTCTCATACCCACCAGAAAGAAATTACTGTACTTTTAGCCCTTCAATGACGCTCCACTGTGCCGTATGCACCATACAGTCTAGACAGTATGGAGAGGGGATGCTCTGTGTGTTGGCGGCCCGGAACACCCCAGCCCACAGTATCTCGACTTTTCTCCGCCAAGGTTAACTGGATCTCTCCCTGCGGCCGATGAGCATGTCACTTGGGCCTTTCGGCAATCAGATCTTCAACACACAAGAGAAGCACTCCCTCACCTTGATCTTCAACACCACCAGCACCGCTCCTACCCGCCTGCCCCAGTCCAACCAGTAGCTTGCTTGGCCCTCGGACTCTTCTTCCAGGGCGGAGATCAAGGGGCAAACTCAAAACCCTCATGTTCACTAAACGTTCTCGACCATAGCCGTCCGAGATCAGAGATCAAAGCACTTTGCTATTCTATTCTTTCCGACGAGGTTTTCAGCTCTTTCTCGTCAGTCTTCGTCATCGTCACCACCGCCGCTGCCAGGGGCTTCATCCGCACCATCATGCGAAAGGCGTTCGTATGTATTTCAGGCGCCGCATAACGATAGTCTAGAATTTGACTTTTCTCAGACCAGATTGACTTTACAACGAGGTGTCAGGGCAGCATCATCCATCCACAACCCCAGTCACGGCTCTTTTCCATGAACACCACGCTTCTTGCCCCTTCGGTGCTGCCGCGCTACAGCCGGGATGAGACGATGTCACTGGGCCATCAATGACGGTCGTATTACAGGGCTCCCACCACTTGGAAGCAGGAGAAGAGTGGCTGTCATCGCCATCGCTCCCACTACCGTACAGTGCACATGTTCAGGGACTAAGAGGGCACGGACTGGCACGCCCCAGCCATATGTACATACACATGGGTACGTACTGTGTGTGCGGCGGTGCTTTGCTGTTCTCAGTCGACGGGAAACGCGGGCTTAAAATCCGAATGGTTTGTATCGTACCTGTTCCTCCCGATGTCAGCTAGTCATTCCATCAGCCGAGCTAGAACTTTGACAGGGCTTCTCGAGTTGCCTCGACGGCCGCCAGACCCACTCTGAGGGGCAGATGTGGCACTTAGCCGTCTGCTGCCGATTCGACAAGCGCCGACGATTGACAGCTAGGCTTCAACACTATCTCTGGAGCACTGGCGGTCCTGGAAGGCCCGGCCGATCACCAAGATCGACAAAAAGCACCTAGCTTAGGGGCAGCCCTAAATTGGCTTAGGCTCTACGCCATTCAGGTTTCCACACTTCCCATCAGGTGGTGGCGTTGAGTCCAACGAGGTCAACCCTGGCCAACGGTTCTGGTAACTCCGGTATTCAGAGACCCAGAATCAAGCCCGGGTGTGGCAGCCCTGAAACGAAAGGCATCATTAATCAACAATAGCCTTTGACCACAGCGTTGAACGCACAGATCCTGTTTCGCATGGACTTTTCTCGCTGGGAATTCTTATCGATGGTTTCTTATCTCCCGCTCTCAATTTACATCCTCTGCGTTTTACAACCAGGCATTCATTGAGCATACGCTCCGCTCCGCTGATCAACATAGTAGCCCGGGGTTTCGGGTATTATCTTGGCAGGAGACAAAATGGCGATGTGGATTACCGCCTCGCCCTTATTATATCAGCCCTGCAAGTACTCCGTATGGAGCACCATCTAAAATGATGGTGGCTTTCATTGTTCTGCCTGCGCATCTTTAGACAAGTCTCCACGACTAGACCCCAGGAGTATGAGCGGTTAGCCGCATAGGTGTCTGCATCACCCGCGTCAACAGCTTGAACCCATTAAATGTGGCTTTGTTAGAAGAAACCGCTTAAATTGCACAAAACGGGATGAACGGGCACGCACGAGCCAGTGAAGAAAGTCAATTCGTCTCCCTGGAATGGCTAAACTTAGGATTGAGAGGTAACGTTGTTCATTTTGACACAATGGAGGCGGCTCCGGAGTTATCAGGGATCGACGGTAGGGCCCTGAGCACTCCATGCGCCACAGAATTTACATGGAAGTCGCCTGGTTTGCAGAAGCAGTGAGGCGCGCTGCATCTCAAACTTAGGCTCCAGTTGCCGTTGAATTTGTGCTTTAATAAAGCTGAATACGTCAAGTTACCTTGAAGCATGCTCGCCACGTGAAGAAAGATGCGGGTTGTCTCAGACCTTTCTTTAGCCTCACCGCAATGAGAGTGCTCGTATGCCAAAGCTCTATTTCGGTTCAGCGGGACCGAAAAAAAAGGCATCAAGGATATTGTAGCTCGCCGTCTTTGCGGCAACTTGCGAATTGCGCCGCTTTGTTTACTATCGAGTCAAAGAGACGAAGAAAACTCCGTATAGCATCATCCAGCTTATTCAAGGACCCGAGCGATGCTGAACTGTGACCCACACTCATCAGCTTGCCTTTGAGACACTCAGTTGGCAACCACCTATCATCGCCCACATGTCGCCTTGGCGGGCACATCAAGGATGTTCTGAGGAACACGTCTTGTCTCTCAGCCACGCGACGCGGTTTGTTTGCTCCAGTGCCATGGGTAAGGAAAGGAAAGAGAGGGAAACTTGGTGAGCCACTCACTACCTACCACTAGGTCAAGTCATTCCACCCATAACAACCCATCTATTCAAGGTGCTCTGGACCAGCGAAACAGGACATCACGTCAAACGGCTTGCCAATGGAACATGCATGAAAGAATGAGCTTCTTAGTTCAGCACATGAAATTTAAAGGGACCAGCTAAGGTTGCTCAAGTGATTTTTAGGCGCAGGGTATCATGCCAAGTTTCAAGTTGAACCAAAGTAATTTCCTCAAGAGCCCATCTGAGCGGTTGCACTACGTAGCCATAACGACTACTAGCCTCCTAGTGGTACTCACAGACGAGCATGTACGAAAAAGGGTACGCCTCTCAGCCTAGCTGTCATCTAAGCCCGCCACAGAGTGTCGCTGTCGCCCCTCATGGTCCACCAGCATCTTGCCGCGGCGAACGCCCGTTTTGTGTCATTTACTCTTAAATCCGGAGGGAACTTATGTTGAAGAGAGAGTCTTGGTCAACAGCAATGGTCATAACAGATGTATCAACACTAGCAACGGATACCAGACATGCCGTAGCCGTACAGCCAAATGCTGTGGGGTCTTTATCATGTGAGATTTGTTGAAACAAGCCAGTGCCCGAATGACTTTGACGGCACAATACTTCAGCGACAGGGGCAGACAGAGTGACTGCTGCATATTATGATGACCAAAGCATACCATGAAGGCAGACGGGCAGACAAGCTGTTCACCTGATATCCGTTGGAGGCTATACAAAGCTACCACAAAGACAAGCAGTGACTGGCTGGCTGTCAATTGACACAAAAAATGACATCAAAAGTCGGTCCGGTGTGTTATACTGATTCATGTGGAAGCTCGGCAAAGCATGACTTGGTACTTGATCTATGTATGTATGCATAGTCTGGTTGGTATTATTGTCACTCTTCGTGGACAGTGCATCTGCCGTCTTGTCTATGTTGCTTGGTTTATGCTTGTTTCCGTCTGCTCACATCTCCTGGGGGTAGTAGTCAACTTTCAGGCCCTTTTGCATATTAGGTATTAGGCACCTGGACCGGTCACAAGAGGCCCTGTCTCCCTGTCGCCCTGTCTTCCTTGCCTGGAAACACCCCCTCACCGGTCAATCTTGACATGTTTCATGCCCGCTGTGCATCCCTGTTCCCAGCTGGTCTGGTGTGCATGCGTAGATCGTTCGACTGAACTTTACAAGGAGATGGATGTCCTGTCCTTGCGGCATTCACGGCTCAGGGCGCTCCTAGAAGCCCGATATGGCCTTTGCAAGTGCCGCAATCCAAGCGCCCCTTGACCTGGCCCTGACTGTATTATAGGTATCCGTAGTCGCTTGCAAACCGTCACAAGCCATGAGTTACTCTTTTGGGAAGGCAGCCGCCTCATGAGGTTGTCTAGATGTGCATGCAGCGGCAGAGGCGCACCTGTGGGCGTTGGTGTTGGTGTTGGTGGTGCTGTTGCTGCATATCTTCAACCATGAACTATTGTCTGCTATTGACTAGTAGGCAGCGTGCCTCTCCGTGCTATTGATATCCGATACTACCTCTTTTTCCTTCTCACTGTCTTTCTCGTTCAGATTCCCTTCTTGGCGCCATGCATAACTGGCATTGGATGTGTGCTCATCATTGCTAAGTCATGAAAAACTCGTCTTTTATGCAACCATCTAGCCTCCCACCTAAGTAGCTAGGTATGTTTGTGCGTATGTATGCCACCCACCCCTACCTCGCCTTCTCCTGCTGCATCAAACTTCCGAGCACCGGAGAGTCTTCGTTGGGTGTGTCTTGCATTAATAGAGTCAGTGTCGTCAAATCTTCCGTAGCCTAGTTTAGGATGCCAGAACCGGTTGACTGGCTCCTCGTTCAAAGACATTTCAACACGGACCTCAACTTGATCCCTGGCTCCCTTCTCGGAACATGGTCTCCTTTCCTCACTGAAACTTGGCTGACCTTCTCTATGAGTCTACCTGATCGGATTTAAAGTGAGGTGGCAGTTGGTTCTATCAAACCGGTGGCTCCTAACATAGGCTAGCCGTTGCCGCTATACATGACCGGTGGCATTCTAAATAGCCCCGGCTAAGATCATCCTCTCCATCGACTCCACATGGCTCCCCTAAATCTGCACTGGCAAACATAGGGATTCTGGAGCGAGTAATATGTGAGTGTTAGCGATGATATCGGTAAGACTGGCTAACTGACTGTCTCATGCCATTGCATTGGTGGGCCGGGGGTCGGGAAATTCACGATAATTGGTATTTCCACTAAGATCAAAGCTTTCTAGTATGGTTAGCTGTCCTTAATAGGTGAATCAACTAAAATCCTACCGTGGCCCGTCCTGCCTGGACTTACACCCACCCATGCATGCACAGACGGGAGGTCACTGTCGGACGGACGCTTCCTAGTACTGTGGTCTGTAGTTGGCTCATCCTGATTGGCAAAGTTTTCCTTTTCTTGTAATTTGATTTGATTTGACTTGGTATGATTTGACAAGGAAGGCGTCTGGTTCACCTTTTGCCAAAGTCATCATGAGCCCCCTAGATTATCGTAGATTGTCCGTGAGGTGTCTAATCTTCTTTGAGTCCAATACTCATCCGGGAGACCCATCCTCTCTTTATCCTCCATGCGAACGCTGTTATCGTATATATCGCGTTTTCTTCGTTGAAATGTTGTTGATGATCGTCCTCCATGCTTTTTGTTCCTCAAAGATTCAATGGCTGACCAAAGGCGAAAAACAATATCCCCACTTTAGATAGCACAAATACCCAAGGAATATCCCCTCGCTAAACGCGTTTGGAGGCTAAACCTCAAACATGAAAGAAATAGTAGCAAGAACATAACAAGGCGCTATTCCCATACCAAACCCGAAAAAGGGTATCGCTCCGAAAAAAAAAAAAAGATCAATCAAATAATGGCCAATGCAGATCTTCATAGTACCTGAGTTTAGACGCTGCCCCTGCCGATGGTGCCAGGCCTTCGCTGGCTCAACGCCTCAAGTTCCTCGTCATAAGTGGCGCCCTCACCGTCACTTAAGGGTCCGGCGGGCTCTCGTTTGGAGTGGTCAAAGTCACCCCGTTCTGTTGTGGCGAGGACCTTTAGGTCACCGCCTCGAGCACCCGTCATGGCGTCAGTTTCGGCGCGAGCGTTGTTGATCATGGCTGGCAATTGGCGACGTCGAGCATTGATGAACCAATTTGAGATTTGATCTGTTGGTGGACATGTCAGTTTCCAGTCTTGACTAGGCTTCTCCGGCCTTGGTTTAGTCCGGCCAAACTTACTCATCTGCAGCCCAGTCTGTCGCATGAGATCTTGCTTTTCGTCCTCGGTAGGGTATGGGTGTTGAAGATGTGCGACGAACCACGCCCTGAGCTTGTCTGTAGTCTCTTTGGGCAAGTTTCCTCTTCGCTTCCGTTGTTTGTTGTCACCGCCGAGACTGGCAGAGCTCATGTCCCCAAATCGAACGAAATCTTGGTAAGGCGTGTTGTATGTACCTGGAGTGAAAGGCGTCCGGTCATACGAGTGAGCTGATCCTGTGGATAGTGATTGATATCGTGTTGGGTGGTGATAAGGATAACCATAACCGTTCTCACGGTATGGTGAGACGCCAGGCTCGGATATGGGAGTCCGTGAATGTGACATCGACTGTTGAGGTGGTCGATAGCCGTCTGCAGGTGCTGTGCCACGGCCCACAGCTAGTTCTCGTTCCAGAGAACGTGGTGGAGGAAGACTGGGTAGCGTCGACCGAGACTCCGCTCTCTCACTGACTTCCATTGAGACTGAGTGGGAATTTGACCCGTTTGTCAGAAAAGGGCTTGTCCTTGTGGGAGCGGCCCAATTCTCCTGTGATCCCCCTTGGATAGGTAGGTGTGGTGAAATCTGTCTGGGTGAAGCTCGATCCGGACTGTAGCACAAGCGTGGTACTTGGCGAACTCTCTCCATTTCAACTTCACGTTCCATTGATAGCCGCCTTCTTTTGCTAGAATTGGGTGAGTGTATATATTGAGGTGATGCTGCGGGCAACGGTGGTGCGCCCAAGGATGGCCCTGTAGATGGCGGCTTGGTGTTAAGATCATGTGGCGGCTGGGTCTGAAGCTGTAATTCGGGGAATGCCTGTGAGATATTAGCTAAACATAATGGCTTGCTTGTTGAATCGATGTAATGTACCTGTCGAATTGAAGGAAGTGCAACTTTGTCGTTCTCGGTCCTCGGTCGAAGTGAATAGTCGGGACATCGATTGGTTTCCCATGGACGGGGCATGCCGAAAGATGAAGGGTGAGGAGAAGGGGATGCTGTAGCAAGCATAGACATATTGTGAAGTTGGGGAGCTGAGTGTGGTGGTTTCGTTTCAGACTGTTTTGACAGCGAACGACTATCTTCCATAACAATACGGCGAGCAGGGCCAGTCGTAACCGCACAGCGGTTATCGTGATCTATTGCCCGGCGTGAAGGACAATTGGATTCTCGATTACTGATGAATTGTACCTTGAGATATTACGCAATGTGAAGTCAAGGAACGCTTGAACGATCGTCCAGTCCGCAACGTTGCTGATCTAATAGACAGTTCAGGAAACAGCAGCGTGGATGAGTAAAGAGCGAAATCAGGCAAACAGTCTTGAAGACTAAGCCTGGTCGTATTACAAGAAGATAGTGATGGAGAGAAGGAGATGGTGGTTCAAGAGAGTAACGATGAGTCGGGGGTTATTTGTCGTTGGTGGGACGCCCAAGCCTTTTGTATATCAGAGATATAATGGCGGCGTTTGGCCTTGACGGTTGTTCCAAACCCCATGTAGTGGGGGCTACTCAACCGTAGGGCAACGCAGACGAGGGAGCCAGGTTAGGAAATACCAGAAGACACAGGGCCATAAACAGTCTGAGCGGAGAATTTCAAAAGTGGTCGGGGCTGAACTGGAGAAGTCGCAGTATTAGTGAAACCAACTCATCCAAGCCACAGACAACGACGTGGGAACAAAGCGTTGTGGACTGGGATGCCAGGTTCTTTAAAGCAATACAGACCGGTACCTCTCCAAGAGACTTCTTTGCCTCGAGGTGTGGAGGAAACAACCTGACGGGCAGTCTAAACCTGAAGGGCTCAGGCATGCGAGCTTGAACAGGGTACGCAGGGCGATCAAGAAGCCAGGGGGAATGAAGGATGGGGCAAGATGAAGAAACAAATGGCCTGGCTCGAGAGAACCTAGCGTCGTATCGTTCAGGACAAGAGAAACGTCACCAATCCCAAAGCACTCATGAACAGCTTTGACAGGCTCGTGGTGGTTGCTGGGATATGGCCGCTTCCTGGACCAGGGGTGGTTATCGACATGGAGCAGGGACTCAACAAGAGGCCAAGACCTGGCGCCCATGGCTCTTAGTTCTCAATTTAGGAACCAAGTTGGAGAAGCAGAGAAAGTTGACCAGGTCCATCATGGCTGCTGACACACCATGGAGTGTGCGATTTGGCAGCCTTTTCGATGTGGAGTGTGGAGTGTCAGCTAGTTTTCGCCGCTTCCACCCCCATCTGCATGTCCCTTTTTATGTACATACGTTGCTTGTATGGGCGATGGAGTCAAGGCGGTTGAGAAAGAACGTGCGATGAATGGGATTGTCCTACGCGAGGACCAGACCGGAGCTTGGGGTATCATTGCATATGCAGCTGTCTTTACACGCGCATACAACCGACACGAAAGCAGACATATATGAGTTTGTGGTCATATTTGACAGTACCCTGTCCTGAACAGGCCAGACCACAATTTTCGACATGGGCATAAAATTTTATCCCTAACTGGATCTGCATTTTCTCAACGTTGGTAAGCCTCCGTGGCTTGGCGCTAGATTGCCGACTCTGGTTGTGGTTGTGGTTGTGGTTGTAAACGTTATAAAAGTAAAAAGCCACTCACATAGTCTCTCACCACTCCTTGTGAGGGGATCACGAGATTGGAGCGCTCTGACCCAGACCGATGGGTTTCGGGCTTGTGGTACTATTAGAGTTCACGAATGACGGATGCTCAGCGCTGGTAGGTGCCGTTACGATCCTGTTTGGCTTTGCCTCTTGCTGATACAGTCCAGCCTCGATATTTGACGGGTGTCATCTCCATAGTTGTTGTTGTGGCTAGGGGCAGCGCTAGAGCGGCTACGGCACCCGCCACTGACAATGGCATCTGCAAGTTGGAGATATGCCATGAATCAAACGTAATCCTTGGTTCGCTACCGGCAAGCAAGCAATTACACGTCAGTACCGGGTTGTGGATCGGCGTCCAGTTTTGTAAGCGTCACTATCTCAGGCACCCAAACTGAACGGTAGAGTTTTTAAGTAAGTGGTCATGGTCGTACAATTGTCATTACCCGTCTGTGCTTCGAGGCTGAACCAAGCGACCTCGCAATTGTGTCCGTAGGTAGGGACCGTAGGCTCCCGGCATTCATTGTGTGTTCGGCAGCCAATGTGGGGTTGTTGACTGTAGTAAGGGGAAGGAATGCCTTGCCTGCTTGCTTGTCATTGTTGTTCTATGTTTGTTTCCTGGATTTCCAGCAATCCTGAAAGGGGGGCATAAGCCCACTCATATCACTAGGTAGGATTTCTGACTGTGACGCGGCTTGGGCGGGTACAGAGACGGGAGGCCCGTGGCGTCGACGGGCAGTCCAGGCCCAAGTCCCTGGGTCTTGGGCGGCCCAACAAGATTTTAGGATAGACGTCCAGACGCCTCAGTGAGTGCAAAGACACGCATATGTGTATGTGTGTACATATGTTGGTAAGTAAGAGATAGGTGACCCACACCCTAAATTATTTGGGAGATGCTGTTTCTTTACCTTTTGCTGGTTAGACATCGGCCATGGGCCGGAGAGATATTCGATCATACATGAATAGACAAATTATGACAGCTTGCTTGCCATTGCACAAATCACAAATCGCAGAACATAAACACACAGCATGTCAGCAAAAGCTTTAATGCGATTGGCTTGTCAAGTTATACGATCGTCGCGAAGATCGCACGGCGCCGGGACGTATTGGGATCACCTCCGGAGCCAGGATAGCCATTCTCGACAGCCACGATTGGTCCCTAAGAAAACGGTTTGGAAAGGATTGCAGGGAAGCATGGCAAAGTACATGTGCTGCTCGGCGTAGGTGCACTGAAACAGCAGGTATTGTAGCATCTCTAGGCTCAATACGGTCTGCCACCGACGACGGTCAAAGTCATACTTGCTCTTGGCACCTGAATGAAGCTTAAGTTATCCATTTGAGAACATGGTATCGGTCAAAAATGATTGAACGTTACACCACACCGAGGCTTGCTGGCGTGTGCCTGTTGGTCCCTGGCGTGCCTGATCTCGGCAGATGAGTCTCGAGCTTAAACAGGATCATAAACTTTGTTTATCCTTCCGAGGTGAAGCCTGGAAGGTTTGAGGTCCAGGACCGGCAGGTGAACCGATGAAGTTGCACTCACCGTTGAGGTTGGCGTTTGTTACGGAGACGATGTGATGCTATTCCAGGATGAGGAAACTGATCAAGATTCTCCACATCATGGTCCACATCACGTTACCTTGCACGGGGTTTTGGAATGGAAGGTGCCTTGAATGCATACCGACCTTACCTATTTCCTAGAAATATACATAAGGCAGCTCCATACACATAAGGTATAAGGTAAGGTAGATAGTAGTAGGTACGTACGTGCGTACTGTATTAGTAGCCAGGTAAGTACTACCTAAAATAGCGATTCTCTTGATTCAGTGACGGGAGGCGCCTGTAAATTGGCCAGATCGATTTCCAGCGCCCATCTTGAACGGATCATCTACGAATCTCTACGCCACCCCAAGCAAGATTCATGCTTCGAGATTACCTACTGCAAGCTAACTCACTAGAACTGGCACTGGTTAACTAACAAACACTTGATTTCATGCCAAGAGGTATGCTGATCAGCACGCCGTTGAGCGGTACGTGCATCGCAACCACCCATCTCATTTCCTCAACGGTCAATCCATGGACAAGATCACTAATCCAGGTGCATGCAGTTCAGACCACATCGGTTACAGTACCAGGGTCATCACTAGCGAAACCCTGGTTCTTAAAGTTATTTCCTTGGCATCGGCCGCCCAACTAGACCTCCATCGGGACGGATAAAGTACCTCGGGCTTGCACGTTATTACTTCATCCTGTTCTATTATAGTCGCCATGTCCAGGGCTGCGACTCAGCATGCCTGCTAGGATCAACCCAACCAAGCCAAGCTGGATCTGGCTGTCAGAGCTGGTGTGTGCACAAGTCGTCGCCCCATTCTCAAGGCTTCAGACAAGGGTGCCCGGGTACACCTTGCCCACAGGAGTATCCCGACATCTTGAGCTGACCACTCATCTTTCATCTCGGAGTTGCGCCGGGCCTCCTCTTGCCGATCAATTTTTGCCAGACCTTCGGCTATGAATAAATCCCTACGGCAATCCTCTAGTCTATCCACATCTGTCAAACTGCACAACGGAGATGCCTCAGAATCCTTCCGAATCACAACCCTACGCACTGACAGCAGTTTGGACGTGCCGGAAGTTTACAACACTCTCGCAGGCTGTTCAGTTGGGGTCCCGTTGACATGCTCTTTCATTGATGGGCTATAGGGAAACCACAATCGGCCTGTGGTTCTGTCACGCATTAGTCTGAGACATTTTGCTGGATGACTGACGGTTTCTAAGTCATGTTGGGCCCAGGTCTTTCTTTATTCGCTATGCATATCATCGTTCTAAAGAAGGTTGTTTTGTTCATCGACATTGATCTGACCCACATCGTTGTGCCGGCTATGCAAAGTGTGCAGGCCATGCTCCAGTCACACACATAATGCTGCGTAAGGTCATTCCCATTCTCTACACACCTTTTTGCCCATGCGAACCCTGGCTGCTGGACAAGACGTGGAGGCTGTCTCCTGTCGCACCCCGCATGGCCTTCAGGCCCCTTCAATGTAGGTATCTCACTGCGGGTGAGACAACCTCAGTTCGGTTGTTTGTTCAAAATCATGTATGTATGGCACCAATCCGCATACCCTCTGTTGTTCCTTCAGACTCTCGGTGTCCATCTCCATAATGGACCGGCGGAATCCAGGGATGCATTCGCAAGATGTGCTGCACTAGGAAAAGAGTTGCCGACCCGGCACCCTGGCTGTCTTGTTCATCCCGTTATAACCTCCCAATCACTCATCGATCAGTGGTCACAACCATTGACATTTCCATCTCGCGGCAGAGCCCGTTGGTCGGGAGGGGCTTTCAGGGCACCCCTGGCCTACCAGCTATTGGGAGCTGGCGGGTCCTCCAAACCAACAAATCTGGCGCCGAGCAGATCTGGCTTTTGACATATTTTGCGGGACACCCCAGTCTCATCTCTGTGTCACCATCCATCATTAATCTGTCAATAATCCATGAGAAGGCGTCGTGAGGGGAAAAAAAAAAAAAAAAAAGGTCTCCGTCCATGTCCAGATCCATCCTCTACGAAACTCACCGCCTTGCATGAGTTCATCGGCCTTGCCATACTAGATCTGGGACGGTATCACAGCTCACAGTACATTACACAAGTCCTAAAGTGTTCTTTCCATAACGTGGGGGCGTTCTTCATCAGATGTGCCAAGTCTCCCTAGTGGTTACTGGTCCTGACAGCAACAAAAAAAAAAAAAAAAAAAAGGAATCCCGTCCCTCACAACACCATAGCATGTGGACTAACATCGCCCCTTGCCGCCACGGTTCAGGATCCAAAGTTGCCAGTGTCCAACCGATTGGATAGCGTTCAAGACTACGCCGTCGCTTATCTCGCTTTTTGCCAGGTTGTCCTTCGTCATAATGACCTGCATGTGCTGGCACCTATACCATATCAACGGCTTTCTGCATGCTCAAAACGATGAATGACAGAAATGCCGGTTAGATCCAATCTTCCTTCCATTCTTGAATGTCCGAGCGAGCAAGTTTTACTTTCTCCTGTCTAACGGTGGATAATTTCCAAAGCCCAATATGCTTTCACCAACACGTGATTACCTGGCTAAAGCCAAAAGACCGGTGTGTTTTTTGTAGACTCGGAAGACGTAGTGGTTGTTCTTCGCAAATGGATAACCATGGGTCTTGCAGGCTGTTTCCTCCCTCACCAAGTACAGGCTCAGGGGACATACACAGATCACTCACTCACTATACGACTTTGTTTTGTCAAACTGGTACACAAAGAAAAGCGGTGACGGTGGCATCGCTTAGTCGAATAACCTGAGTGTCACTGGCCAAATCGTCGAAAACACTGGTTTTGAATCTGATTGCTTGTCTCATATGATCACGCCAACCTCGGAACTCGCTGGTGGCTGTGACTAGAATGTTCACATGTCAGTCAGTATCAATCAATCGCAAATTTGCGGCCACAAAGATTCCGTGCAGGTCATCGCATCTTGTTGAAAACAAAGTTCCCTCCACCTACTCGCATGACTCGTTCATGTCATATTCGCTAGATACCACGAACAGCAAGCAACATGATCCGCGGGGACACTCACCTACGGTTTAAAACATCCGGTACGGTAGAACTGTCCCTTTAACAGGGGCATCCTGGCAAGGCGGGACCCTCAGCGGCAGGCCATCTGAATCAACTGCCACATCGGATCCCCTGCATCTGGCCTCTTCAGCGATATACCTACAGTTCGATGAATCCATCGTGTGCCCCCCCAGCGGCTATTGCGTTTTCCGTTACTCTTGTACACTTCTATGATCTTACACGAGTTCGGACAGCTTTGGTCAGACCTTGACCAGCATATCATTAATGGATTTCGGAACCGTGTTGCAACACAAGCCACCTAATTACTCCTTGTTGTGCAAGCAGTATCACCCCGCCTCGATCGAACGGCGTTGGCCCCGAGGTCGCACTGAGATTCTGTTGAACGATATCAATCAGGATATCAGTGCATGATCGCGGAAGTAATTGCCTATGGCCGAGGTCTCTTCCTTTCCGTGCATGCATATTACAAGTTGCATAATACCTGTCATGAGACCATCATTTATGCGACACCAATACCGACGACTTTGGTCGGATGCATTATTATCATACTATGATGATGATGATGATGATGATGATGGCAAAGAAGTTTTGCCTGCCTGCCACGAAGCAGAGGGTAACATACATCGTGGGTATGTATCCACCATAAATGGCAAGCGATTGGCAGTTGATTTTGACCAGGAAGTTGTGGGTGTCTTCGTCCGTCCTCTCACGAGAGTTGCGGTAATTGTGTATTCTAAGATCATCCCCCTGCCTTCGCAGCACCATGTCTGCTTGGGATTTTATCAGATCTTTGCAAACTAATCAAGGGCCCAAGTTCCTGTCATTGTTGACATATGAGCAAGCGAGGACCTGGTCCTGGTCAACTGTGTTTGAGAGGATACACCAGGTTCATGTTAACTAACGTGTAACAGAAATAGAAGCGACTCCTGAGCGGACCATTGGGTGCATCCTGACAAGTTTCATTCTGTTTTCTTTTCCCACTTATCCCCTCCACTTGCATTGGTCATATTCACGTCCTGTCAAAGAGTCCGGGTATTCTCGCTCGATATGGCCCCGGTCAAGAGTCGCTAGGATTTCGTTGACCTGGTTCTGTTGTATGAATCGATCAAGGTAAATTTTGTGCAATTGACTGTCAGGCACCATTCTGGGCTAGGACGATCGGGAAATGCAACGGTGTCGGCATTGTGAAACTTCAAGGCCCATCGAAAGACATATTTTGTGCCGTTTGACCATTTAGTTAACTCCGTTTGCAACAAAGAGGTTGGTGTGTATCATGGAGGAAAGTTTGCGCCTGGCATATACTAGGCCATCTATTGTATTGGATGTTATACGGCTGCTCCTCAGACCGAGCAGATGCAGCCCAACAATCCCTACAACCCAAGGCCAAAAAGCAACTCTTCAGGGTCATATCTATTTCGACCCAATGGTACCCACCGCGATAGTAGCGGTAGAAAGGCGTCTCCCAAACAAAAAAAGGAATCGACGAGAGCTACAGTCCTGTATTTGTCTCTCCTTCGCTATATGCTGTCATGCCCCATTGTGTCGTGACACGATACTGTACTTTGAAGCGGTTGGCCTGAGCGTCCTGTCAGACGGACACCAAACCCATCTTGAGCCGCCGTGGCCGGGCTTCCCTTGGCCCCAGGCCACGGACCCTTTCCCCGGTTCGGCCTCTTGGTCGGCCATTTTTCTTCTTCAGCCGGTGCTCCGTGCTCCCCGCCAGTCTCGGATGATGATAATGATATTGATGAATGCTACGACATCTCAATCCTTTGCTATGGCGCCGGCATGTGGGCTACTTCGCCCCTGTTCCCCAAGCACTCAGCTAGCTAGGCAGTTGAGTTAACCTTGAGCTTATGCTGGCCTTGGAAACCGCCTGCATACTACTCTGTAGTTGCATTGCTTAGATATGGGGGGACCCACAGCCACTGTCTCTTCCCCCTTTATAGACCATCCCGAAATCCTCCAAACGACAGACATTGCGCTATTCGTACCTGTACAGCAGTTCTACAGCATGAAGCATTACTTTTGTTGGTGAAGCTTTGTTGCGTCCTGTATCTTTCCGCTTTACAACACTCCGTATATCCCCCTGGCAAACTCTCCCCTTTACGATATACCATGCACCCACTAACCCATTCGTGTTACCCTCTACCATGACCCGAGGTGTCCTTTGCATCTCCTGAGAAAGGCTTCCTGACTTCACTCCCTTGCCCGTTGTCTGCGTACCGTCACACCAAGGTTCTTGGTTTCTGGAATATCGCGACAAGCCCTCTATTGGGTAGTCCGCTCCCGTCGAGTTCCACGCGCCCATGCAACAATTGCCTGTGACGGTTTGGCTTCGTCGGTTGGCCGCGTGAAAACGAGGTCGTCCCGCTGTACACCGCGGCATCGGCTGCGGTATCTACGCTGTTGTGATCCCATCGATCAGGAGGCGTAGAACACTAAGGAAGGCCAAGGTAACTTGGCTCGAGTATCACCACTGAATATCAACTTGGTAATTTGCTATGATCCTCAGTGACATGCCGTGGAGATGTTGAAGCATCCTCCCGAGTGGCG
Organism: Fusarium mundagurra; assembly: GCA_013396205.1. Taxonomy (NCBI): domain Eukaryota; kingdom Fungi; phylum Ascomycota; class Sordariomycetes; order Hypocreales; family Nectriaceae; genus Fusarium; species Fusarium mundagurra. The sequence continues at coordinate 52,560 of JAAOAN010000460.1, read as the reverse complement.
ACTGCCCGGTTGTAGGATATCTAAATTCAAGAATGTATGATTGTCCCAGTTGGTGATTGTTCACACAGTGTTATGCGGAACGCTGTTCATTCAAGAACTACTCCCGTAATCGTATATGGCTATTGGAGTCGCTGTAAGTTGTTATAGTGTTAACCAATCTCACGGCAACTGTCATCCATAAATTTATCTACTCAACTCATTTCTCGAACCTCGAGCATACTATAACGCGTGTGCACACTTGGTGAACAGGGTGATCCTTTTTGAACGATGAATGCCAAAATAGAGGAGACTAAGAAGAGGAAAAGCAAAATTTCGGGGGTCGTCATTAAAGGACGATCAGCTAAGCTTGATAAGTAGGTATGTAAGAATTGTCTTTTGATTTTGTCTACCAATGTTCAGACAAGGAACCGAATGACGACCATTTGCTGGTGAAAGCCACGATGTAAACAAACATCAATGTCCTTGATGATTTCGTCCAGCTCCAGCCTAAGAAGCAGAACAAAAAGACAGCTGAGAGCCTTTAGATTTATGTCTCGTTATCAGGAGGACTAGATATGAAATCCCATCTTTATCGCTCTATTATTCCTCCAAAACAAACTCCTAGATCTAGTTAGAGATCGATCTATGCATAGCACGTAAATCATAACATGTATGCTCTTCACTATGTCCTTCGGAACACCTTATTCAAAAGCCCGCTTCCTCGCCCTCTTCGAGTTATCTCGTCCGGGGATGACACTGCCCTTATTTCTTTGCCCTTGCTTTTCATCTGGGGACTCCCATCTGATGCGGCTTCGTCTCCACGAGGAACTTCGACATACTCGTCCGACTCTCGATTGGCATTTGTCCGGTCAAAGTAACTGTCAGCTGCCAGTTTCGAATGACCTGGCTCATAAACAGTGGCTTCTGCTTGGGAAGCCTGGCCATCTCGAATTTTGGTCAAGCCGCGATCCAGGTACTCTACCATTTGCGCCTTGGTGACAAAGCTTTCGTCATCAGATCGTCCAATACCGTGAACGTCTTGTGCCTTCTTGAAGAGTGTAGGGAAATGATTTTGAAACTCACTCTCAAGGGCCTTTTCTTGTTCTACTAGTGCTGTGGTTCGCTCCTCATTATGTCCAGGAGATGAACTCAGATGGCGTGTCTGGTCCTCTGTTTCCAATCGTGCGAAAAGGGCAGCAAGCTCTGTCTCATTGCTTGGCATGCCTTCACTGATAGGTGTCTCCTTGGGAGCCTCTTTCTCGGCATCGTTGTCTTGAGCGCGGTAGACGTGTTTGCCGAATGAGTCGCTGAACTCTCGATAGTGTCCTTTCAAAATGAAGCATCGTCCGTGCCAGCCACATGCCCAGAGCTTCTCCAGCAAAGTATCGGCTGAGGGGCACTCCCAGGGATACTCAAGCCCACGTGAGTAGAATACAATACATCTCGCTTGCTGCCAGCGTGAGAATATCCTCCGACTCTGTGCGTCGGGGAAGGCCCGCTCAACCATATCTAGAGAAGCTGGGCGTAGGAAGGATTGGGGGGCACGCAAATGGATTGCACCCGTGATGTGCGACCTCTGGAATTCAGTCGATGACCGAAGATCGAGTAAAAGACTTTGACCTGGTAAAGATATGTCCAAAAGTTCACTTAGATTCGCTGGCAAGATCATGCGTGGCCCTTCGTGAGCACCGGCTTTTGAATCTTCGACTCTCAGGGCTGCGAATCGTTGGGAAAAGGCATCCCTCTCCCTCCGATGATGGAACCAGACTTCAACATGCCACGGTTCTACTCCCAGGTTTGAGGCGAAAAACGCTTTCTGCCCATCATTGGGCAATGGCTCAGTCTGGTAGTATTCCTCTAGACGTTTCTCCACATGAGGAGAGAACTTCTTAGGCTCTGGAACATCAGAACCAAAAGTGGTACGCCGCAGAGCTTGCTGTTGATTCATAATCATCTGTCTCGTCAGGTTTCCACTGCCCCCCAAAGAGGACGACGACTGTTGCCTCTGTAGTGTGGCAAGAGATGTTGTGGAATGCATCGGTCTCATGGATCGCTGCGATAAGCTCTGAGGTGATGATCCGGGTAGTGGTGGCATATGCAAGGGCGAGAGCTGCTGAATAGGCGGGATAGTACTCCGGACCACAGGCCCTGTTTGCCTGCCGTACGCAGGATCCCGAAAGGCTCCCATCTGGCCAGTCAACCCCGTAAGTTCCGTAGGTACAAAGGTTGTACCCGAAACACCTGAAATGAACGATGCGCTGTCATTTTCAGTGGGATAGCGGTTTGCGGGAACCAAGGTCGGCACCGATTGGTTTCGGGGCTTCTGAGTCAACAAGTTATTCGATCGGATAAAAGCAACGAACGATGTTGCATGGTCTTCTGGCAGCAAGTCCCAGATAGAGACCGGCATGGAGACAAGGAGCATTGTTGAGTGACTCTTGAAAACACCCTGAACCTTGACATATTTGGCCATAGCAGGGAAGGCGCCGAGCCATTGCTCCCATGCGTTGATATCAAGCCGCTGGTCATCCTCCAACGCCAAAGAAATCATGACATGAGGAGTATCTTCGTTGGGCTCAGTAAACATGTAGTCATTCGGTGAGACAGGCGCGGTGGAATCAGCCGCTCGGCCAGTCTCATGGGCCATCGCTGGTGTCGGTAGTAACTCAGGAGATGGCAAGTTATCGCCGCGGGACATCCGAGACATTTCGATGCTTGGCGCTTTGTGGTTGGAAGTCATCATGAAATGCACAGGGGTCGATCGGGCCTCAAAGTATTTGCCATTGATGGTGATGGGTCGAGGATGTTTTAATCGAGCAAGAACCTCGGCGTGGAGCATAGCGGCGGAGAAGGCTCGGACTCGCCACTCCTGAAGCACTTCAATGAGGGCATTGGTGAAAGAGTACCGTCCGGGATCAGGGGCAATGGCGTCCCAGCTCGAAGCTGAGATAGTCTCGGTGATACTTGCTCCACTGGGGAAAGTTGCACTTGCAGCCCCAGCGCAGCAATCTAACAGAATGAGAACATCTGATAACGAGCGTTCGAGTAGAGTCTGAATCGCAGACCACCTTTTCTCGTTAGACGTGTGGTTGAATACGGGTTGAGGAGGGTCTTACTGAAGCCATGGCGAATTCGCCTCACGGGTACTGACAAAAGTTAGACGATCTCTATGGCATGGCGACTAGAACTACTTACGCACACCAGGTGCTTTGCCGAGACTCGTCGATTCTGGCATGGCCACCGTAGTAGACCACGAACAATGTATCCTGGGACTCATGATCTTTGATCAGTTGCCCTATACGCATCGTCAACTCCAGATGAGAGTTCTCTGAAGGGATGGCAAATATGTCAGTGTTAAAGCCATAGTCCTCACTCAAACACTTTTCAAGATCTTCCAATTCAGGAATAACGAAGAGATCATCCGAGTTCCAGTGTAATAGCAATGTTTGTACTTTGCTGTATCTGGCTGAGGAGCGTCCACGATTAGGAAAAGCGCGGGCGGCGGACTGGAGAAGAGTTTAGAGACTGTTCTTGTGACGGACAATAGAGACTAACATCTTCAAGTCTTTGTGCGAATTGGCCGATGTGTTTGATATGAAAACTAGTACGGCTAGTGTCATGAGTTGCAGACCTGGCATAGTAATCTCCCCCACTAGATGCGGCCTAGGGAGTCGCACACTTTTGTAAGTCGCTGTCCTGTTTCTGAATGAAGTAAAGGGTCAGACACACCATAGGAGGGCCAGTGCTTCTCGAACCTGGACCTCCGACAGGTCTCCGCGAGCGTATCGTAACGTATGGTTGATGATCGGCCATGGCGTAGAATGCGCAACTTGTGAATATACGGGCTGTTTCACGGACCAGCCAGAAGACTCAACCGCCTATGTCGCAACTTGACTGCTGCCTCTTGGTTGTATCCACGCTCTTGGTCGCTAGAATTAAGAATTGGGTGGTTCAGATGTGGTTCTTCTATTGTCTCGCTCTCAATGTGGGTGGGTGTCGTGCTCTAAAAGCTACAGCGTTTGTCGGCTCACTTGGAAAAAGGCATGATCGTATCGTACAGCGTATCGTTGGTAGCATGTATGTATGTATCTACAGTCGAGCGTCGGTTCACGGAGGCAGCAATGAGTATGTAAGAGGAGAGGGTTCTAGATTCTGTTGCAGTATTATCATCTCGACGGTAGGAGATTAGGTAGGGAAACGGAGAAGGATGATCGTTGGAGCGACTTTCTTCAATTCGCGACCGAGGCGGCGTGTGGCAGACTCAGCCGTTCCTTCCTCAAGTTTGAAATGGATCGAGTGTCGGTCCCCAAATAAGTTTAGCGCCGAGTCACTGGCGGTAACCAAAGAGGAAGAGTACGAGGGGCAGGGGCTCGGGTATTCGGTGACACCAGACAGTGCCTGAGGCCCATACAATCCCCGTGTACTGGGTACTTTATTGCTTCTTCCAAGAGCTTCCATTGGCCAACCACTTCAAGCTTCGGTCACTACCTAGGAACCAACGTCACCTTTTGGAGGAAGCATCTGCCCACCAAACAAGGCAGGAACATAAAATCCTTTTTTTTAATTGGCTAGCTCATAGCTTATACTACGAACGCGATCTCAGCCTACCCCAGAGCTTATCCACACGCGACAAGCTTCCTTGAAAGCTCTTAGGTGCTCGCTTCCAGGCATCCAATACTAAGCTGAGAGCCAGCTTGTATACCTACCTACCTACCTAAGCAACACACGCCACAACCAGGAGCAAGCATCAACTACCGCCATCATGCGTGAGCGTGTCACGTTTATCCACAACGACTATACCCTTGATCCTGAGCAGTTGGACAACCAAGAAGCTGGATTGCTTGGGCCTCAAATCGAGTCCGTCCGTCAGGATAAACTCACTATCCCCTTCGACGAGTTGCCTAGTGACCTCGCCGACATACTCCAAGAGTATGAGGCTCTTCATATCAGATGGGCTAGCCCTGTCAAATCCGAGACAGTCGACCCTTTCACTTCACGAACTTCACCTGGGCTTCATGTCTACGTGACTCCAGAATCCCCAAACTCATGTAACCCGTACGTCGTGATCTCGAGTTGCGGCCACTTGAAACACTAATCCAACATCATAGAACAAAACTTTGCGGTTGGCTCCAGAGGTTTGGGCCACTAGCCTGTTCAAAGCCAGAGGTGAGTTCCATAAGCCAACTGACTAACAAGATGCTCACCAGTAACAGGCTTTCACTGAGTTTAAGCAACCGGCTACCTCCACAACCCCGAACTTCTCATTTCATCAAACACTGGAAGATCTACACTCCTTCATTACTATTAGCTCTCAGGAGTTCTGCCCTGAACTGGACACTGTTTGTAATGCCCGACTACGAAGCTTGTTGACCGCGACCAGCTTGGACCTATCCTTTGATAAGCCTACAAAGGCTCTTGTCGCTTCTGCGCTATGGCCTTTTCGACCCCAAACCGTTGCTGTTCCTGCATCAACTGAAAGAAGGGTTGAAGTTGGCATTTTCGTCAACGACCGCTCGCAACCAAACATGAAGGAGAACGAACTTGGTGTCGCTGGCGTTCTATCCGTACTCGGTGACAAGAAAAAGCCTTCGCCCACTATCTTCACTTTCCCAGCCCGACACCGTCGAGATGAATCTGTATTTACATCTAGATTCCTCACCCCCACAGGCCTTCACCCAACTCTTCAGCTTAGCTTCAGCTCTAACAAGCCTCCAAGCGCTGAGGGTGAGTGTGCGCCATACGCATTCTTGACATTACCTAAGGCTATATTTGCGGATCGTTATCAACTAGGAGACAACCTGTTCCTGGCCTCCAAGAACTTGACAGCTTTGCGATACACAACTCTACCCGTGGACCTGGAAGCACCAGCATATGCCACTGAGACATGGGGGTCCAGTATTCTGCTCGAGCTCGCGCCACCTACCTCTGAAGAAGGGCAGCCGTGGAATGTTGAAATCCCTCTTCACCTGCGATACCTTAAGCCTTCAGTGACTGACCAAGCCGAGGCCGATGTTCCCTATCCTGCTGTCTTCTGGGCTTGCTCCTCAGGGGAGGAGACGCTGGAGAACCCATTTGATCGTCTCCATATTGGCTATGATAATCTTTTCCCTCGAGACACTGCCTTCTGGCACGTCACCCCTCAACCAGAGGGCGGGAGCAGACTTATGCACCGTATCACCGTCCCTGTCCTTAAGCTTGGGGGCATAGATACAATCAGGTCAGGCACGGCAATCACTGTTTCGCTAGGTTTCGCCTGGGTACTGTGGAAGCTGGTCGGTGTTATGCTACAGTCAGAAAAACCAGTGCTCAAGAAGACCGCCCCAAAGAGGTCTAAACAAACCAAGAAAGCTTGAGGTCAAGCTGCATGTTAGTTTGTTTGGTCTCAGATACAATGGTGTAATATATGAAAAGAGAGATGTAGATAGAATTCAACACTAGGTAATTAAATCAAGAGGACTAGGATTCCCTTCCTCTAGGTACGTACTTACCTATCGAATTTTCGCTTAACTACTACCAGTATAACCTATGGTCTGAAACCTGCCTTAGCACCTACCTATAGTAGGAAGGTATTCTGTATCACCCAACGCCGACTACACGCTGTACACGTGACGTCAGACATTCAAGATCGCAGAACGCAACTCGACCACTGGACTAATTGATAGACTTCTTCAACTATCTCCGTCTCCATCTCAAGTGACTCATCGACAACTCATAAAATTTTATTACAGTGAACCTAATTAAATGATATAATTCAATCAAGGCTACAAGCTAAGCTACCGTATCGTCCGCTCTGTGTTAGCATAATGCAAATTGATGGCTCCAACACCATCATCAGACGAGTCACCCGCGTCGACTTCCGGCCCAGGCCTCACACGAGCGCCAGACTCACCGCAAAGCAAAATTAGACGAAACGTAGCCTGTATCAGTTGTCGTGACTCAAAGGTGAGTTGTCTCGACTGAGCTGAGTTGCGTATGGTTAATGCTGAATCTGGGCTAGGTGCGGTGTCGAGCGAGTCCTGTCACGGGACAGCCGTGTCAACGATGCGCCAAGTTACAAATTCCGTGCGTATACGATAGATCGCATAAGAGAGTGACAAGGAGAAGGTAATAGTCTGACAGCATTACTACGAAATGGCTCTTGTATTCTCTTCTGAATAAGTGAGAGATATTGACAATATGTAGTAAGCTCGAGCTTCTGGAACAAGAGCTCAGATCCATCAAAGAAGTTGTACAGCCCAAGAGTAACGCAGAATCGCCATCAGTCTCTCAAAGAAACGGAACTGTGTTTCCTACACAACCATCCCAATTGCCTCCGGCCACAAATGGTGCCGTCTTTTCATTGTCAAGCAACCTGCAAAGCCCCCAACAACCCCAGTCGTTCGTGCCATCAGCGACATTGCTCGAAAAGACAGAGCCTACAAAATCCCGCATGCTAGGTGGTAAATTGGTGTCCGGACAGGATATTGATTGGTACTTTGGGAAGTAAGACTCCCCCTGGACTGATGCTAGCAGCAGGACGGCTGACAGGTCCAGGTATTTGCAATGCTATCATCCCTACCTACCCATCTTGAGGAAGAAAGACCCAGATGAATGCTTCGAAGCATCAACAACTCTCTTCTGGACAGTGATATCGACAGCTTGTCGTCGATATGCCAAAGATGAACAACTTGTAACCTTACTGCTCGACTCTCTTAACCGTGACGTTTGGAGCCTGCTTCAAGCCATTACATTAGACCTCGAGTCTATTCAGACTCTATTGATAATCTGCACTTGGCCATTCCCGACCATTAGGTTTGTCACTGATCCATCACCTAATTTTATAAGCAGTGCCCTCAACGCTTGCATGCTTCTCGGCCTACACACTGGCCGAGGATCTCATCCTAGCTTCTTGATTGGCGGACGCCAGCACATGACATGCACAGACTATGAGGCATCCATAACGTGGGTGTTCTGTAGTATTCTCGCCCAAAGGTTTGTCTGGTTTTGTAATGGAAGTGTAGCCTAGATTACTGATAACTTGCAGAGTATCTACAGGCAATGGGCATCCGCCTCCTTCTCTCCAGCATAATGACACCAAGTGCAAGGACACCATCAAAGATAGTCTTGCGCCGGAGTTACTCACCTTTTTTGAGCTACAAAAGTTTTCAAATAGGTTACATACAGCCATGTCTGCCCAGATATCGGCAAACAATGGGGTTCCTGAAACCATCGTCAAGATGTGGGAGGATGAGTTTGAGCTTCTAAGACCCCTCGTTAACCGTGTCGAAACGGGTAAGCTCTCGGTAACACCCTTACCCAGCATGCCATTGCTAAAATCCTCCATTCAGACTTCTCTCGTTTCATCATGCTCGTTGCCCAACTCGAAGTCCAGGCTTACTACTATGTCTCGCCCCCTGACCAGCGTCCCAATTTCACCCTCAATACTCTCCGCACATACAATACCTCACAGAATCTTATCAACACAGCCCTCACACTCGAATCAACGTGCCAATTACTTACACACAGCCCCCACTGGGTCTATCGTGCTTTAGTTGATGCCAGCTGCATCCTCCTATCCACGCTACACTCCACTGCTGCTCCGCAGCATCTCTCATCCTCGGACGCTGAAGTTGTCGCTGCGCAGGTTCTGTCCCTTCTAAAAACCTGCTCAGTTCGTGATAATGACCTCCCCACACGAGGTTCCATCATTCTTGAGACTTTCTGGTCTGTAAGGCATTTGCTCCCTAAGTGGGACATTCCTGTTGGTGCATGGCCGGATCGTATAGGTGCTGCCACCTCGTATTGGTGTCTCACAGCCTTCAAGAATGCGTTGCAGGAGGCCAAGAATATCACAGATGGTACACAAAAAGGCATTGATGCCTTTCGTAAGTCTATCCTCTTATTTCGATGGATTGGCATTGCTCACATGTGCCATCTAGAACAACGGTTCACGGGGAACAATAACGGCCATAGTAACGAGGGCAATGTCAACGCTAACACAGACATCAATGGCCAAGAACAGACTATGGACAGTGCCATCGATCCCCTCCAGGGAATTGACTGGTCCATGATCATCGATGACTTCGGCTGGATTGGAGAGGGTCCCGTATTTCTTGGGCCAGCATGATAGCGAAGAAAGGTTTCAGTTTGAATGATGATTTCCAGTCCAGATCTCTCCATAAAGAGGGATTATTCTACCTACCGCAGTGTTTACTGGGATAAACCGAAACGGATGGATCAAGTGTGAGCTATCCGCGTTCCCATTCAGGACAACATCGTATAGATTAAGTCAAAGGATGTCACAAGATGACAAAGATAATTTGAATTTTTGTTCCCATTGTTCATAATCCAGTAGGCTAAATACATTGAGCTTCAGTACAAACACCATAAAACCTTAACTCCGTCATGCAATCATCAAATTCGTCCATAAAAACAATATCACCACCCATCAATGCTCCTTCAATCACCAGTTTTTACATGGAAGCGCTTAGTCGTAGATGTCCTGATCCATGTCTTCCAACATCTCATCGACTGCATCATCTTCATCAACCATATCTTCATCCTCTCCAAGTTCACTGTCAGGATGGTTGGAAAGCACAACAATCTTGCCATCAATGAGCTCAACACGCGCATATTCCCCATCGCGGATGTTGTTGCGCAGGATGAGAATCGCAAGACGATTCAGGACCTCCTTCTCGATAAGACGAGAGAGAGGCCGAGCACCATAAGCCGGCGAGTACCCGCTATTTCCAAGGTAATCCTTGGCTTCTTCCGACACGTCGATATGGACCTTTCGGCCATTGTCTTCGAGTCGTTTCTGGATTTCGGCAAGCCGAATATCGACAATCTTACGAATCTCCTTGCGTGTGAGACGGTTGAAGATGACAACCGAGTTGATACGGTTGAGGAACTCAGGCAAGAAGTAATTGCGTAAGGCAGTCATGACCAACTCGCGAGTACCGGGGTCGACACGACCCTCCTTCACGCCAGGTCGAACAAGGTATTCCGCACCCAGGTTAGAAGTCATGACCACGATGCAGTTCTTGGCGTCAACGACTCTGCCTTGGCCGTCAGTGATACGCCCATCGTCCATGAGCTGGAGAAGGACAGTGAGAACTTCCTTGGCAGCCTTCTCAACCTCGTCAAAGAGCAAGATTGAGAATGGCTTGCGGCGAAGAGCCTCAGTGAGTTGACCACCAGCATCATGCCCAACGTATCCAGGGGGTGCACCAATCATGCGGCTCAGTGCATGTCTCTCCTGGTATTCAGACATATCAAAGCGGATCATTGCCTTGGCGTCGTCGAACAGGAATTCGGCCAGGGCCTTGGTCAGAAGAGTCTTTCCGGTACCCGATGGACCACAGAAAAGGAAGCTCGGCGGCTGATTGGGATTACTAAGGCCAGAACGCTGGAGTCGAATGGCGTTGGCGACAGATTGAACAGCTTCCTTCTGGCCGACAACGACCTTGCTGAGCACCTTTTCCATGTGGATGAGCTTCTCTTTCTCGGAGGTGCGCAGGCGAGTGACCGGAATACCAGTCCATCGAGCGACAATCTCGTTAATGTTATCTGCGGTGACGATGTCGGTGACCATGGCGCCAGAGTCCGTGGGGGCAGTAGCGTTAAGAGCGGCATCGGCAGCAGCTTTGCGAGCCTCAAGCTCCTTGATGACAGCCTCTTGTTCGGGGATGGCACCATACTTGAGATCGGCGGCCTTGGCATGCTCAGAGTTATTCATGGCATCCTCGAGGCGCTTCTCGAGATCATCGAGCTTGAGCTTGGCTTGGTGGATCTCCTCACTGCGCTTGATCTCGCTCTGATACTTCTCACGGAGAGGCTGCAACTCCTCTTCCACGTTCTTGGCATCCTTCTTAGCTTGAGCAAGGCGAGTCTGAGATGCTTCATCCTTCTCCTTCTCAAGAGCCGCAATCTCGATCATAAGCTGCCTAAGCTTACGCTCGAGAGAGTCGATAATTTCGGGCTGAGACTCTCGAGCAACACGAACTGCTGCAGCAGCCTCATCGACAAGATCGATGGCCGAGTCAGGCAGTCGTCGGGATGTAAGATAGCGGGCAGCCAGATTAGCGGCAGCTACGAGAGCGCTGTCTAGAATAGTGACTCGGTGGTGACGGTCATATCGCTCCTTGAGGCCTCGAAGGATAGAGATAGTCTCAGGGATGCTGGGTTCCTTGACAATAACCTGCTGGAATCGACGTTCGAAGGCGGCATCCTTCTCAACGTACTTGCGGTATTCAGCAAGGGTAGTCGCACCGATACAGTGTAGCTGGCCACGGGCAAGCATGGGCTTGAGAAGGTTGGCAGCATCCATGCCTCCCTCACCGGACGAACCAGCGCCCATGAGAAGGTGGATTTCATCGACAAAAAGAATGATAACATCCTTTGACTCGGTGATCTCCTTCAAAACACCTTTCATTCTTTCTTCAAACTCTCCACGATACTTGCTGCCAGCGACAAGTGCACCCACGTCAAGTGAAAGGAGTTTGCATGATTTCAAGTTATCAGGAACGTCACGGTTGACAATTCGTTGTGCCAGTCCTTCAATGACTGTGGTCTTTCCTACACCGGGCTCGCCGATGAGGACAGGGTTGTTCTTGGTTCGCCGAGAGAGAATCCTGACAACTCTGCGAATCTCTTCCTCTCGACCAATGACGGGGTCGATCTTCTTCTCGCGGGCCATTTCAGTCATATCAATGGTGAACTTGGCCAGGTTCTCATTCTCCTCTTCGGTATCAGCCGTCTTGCTGTCGACTCGCTTTGTTCCCCGAATTGCCTGTACTGCTTCTTGTACCAGTTTGGGCTTGGGAATGTTGGCTTCCTTGAGAGGTCCTTGGATGGTTGAATCCTCAGAAAGGGCGGTAATGAGGTGATCCACGCCAATGTATGTATCCTTCTGTACCTTCTGCAACTCCATGGCCTTTCTTAGCACATTGTGGAACTGAGGTGCCAAAGAGACATGCTCAGGTGGGGGGTCTTGACTTGGGAGTCGAACGAGGGTTTTCTTGAGGGCTCGATCGAAAAGTTGAGGATCGCCATGTGCTCGCTCAACGACTTGTCGGAAGAGTGTGCTTGTGGGAGGAGGACCGTTCTGTTGATCTTTTGAAGGGTCCGGGGGAGGGTCGAGCAGAGACACAGCGAGATGAACTGGGGCAAGCTGGGAGTGGCCGTATTGTTCAGCCAAGGCCATGGCATCCTCCACGGCCTTTTGGGCACGGTCTGTGAAGTCCATGCGGCTATTCATGATTGCGGTGTAGTAGTGAGAACGTAAACGATAGCTGAAACAAGAGAATTATTTGTGTTTGTATAGGATAGGTCGTACAGTAGTGTTGCCCAGTTATTAAAGTAGTATGTATGTAAGAGAAGGGGCGATGTCAGGTTTTCTGACTTGGGAAGATTGGGTATCGTTTGATGTTGTGGGGTATAGTTGCTTGCTGTACTTTTAATGCAAAGAAGAAAGAAAGTGATCCGGAAGACCGAGGATCAAGAGGTGAATTTATTCACGAATTGAGTGGATCTCATGGAACAATCAAGTCACTCCATAGAAGCATCTGGCGGAGAATATCATCTGACATGGAGTATCGAGATCTTGATGTCAGGATCCAGCAAGATCAAGTAATTTCGAATACAAGCTCATAGAAACCTCCAGCCCAACCCATCAGCTTCTGGCAGCTTCCGGATTCTTCGACGTCATTGGATCAAGGTTGAACCTAGAAGGTCCATGCTGGGAGCTTATTGGTTACATTCTTCTTATCTTATCAGCTGGTGTTGTCAGTCTGATCTGCTTATGCTTTTCCGAAAATGGTAGCTAAGACTGCTGGACAGGTAGGTACCTACTATAAGGTAAGTTGCAGTTGCCAACTTCCAGGTGAACCGACCAGAAAGACAAAGATTTCAATTGCGTAAGAGTCTGTTGATACCAAACGATGGATGATAACTGTTAGGTTTGATAGTTTAATTGATAAGTTAAGATGATTTAGATCACAACAGTCCCAAAATAGAAATCGACCAACTCATACCGTATCACGTGACCGTACGCTCGCCCGTGATTGAACCGGCGATACTGGCATTTTTTCCCATCAGTCTCCAGTATCGAGGCCATCTCAACTTCACAGTGGGCGACCATGAACACGGCACCGACATCTCGACTGGGCCAATTGCCCAGCTACGTACGGATATGGGTGCGACACGGCCATTTTGGCAAGAAGAAGGATGGCAGAGGATTCCCTCCACCTGAGGGGCATGGGGAGGATATCTGGGTATTCGGCCACAGAAGAACGAACCAGATTATTTACAGCTTTGATAAGACGCTAAACGTGAGTTCAATTATATGGATTTCCTTGTAACCTGCATTGATATGCTAAGTTGATGTCGTAGGGTTTCCACGATCTTAAGCAACTCCCATTCAATGGTAAAAAGACAAAACCCGCCAAACTTCGAAAAGACTACTGGTCTCCCTTCGCACATATCTCCTTCCCCGCCGGACAAGGTTCCATCGGCCGATCAGTCTTCCAAAAATTGCGCGAGTTGAAGCACCTGCACGAGGTAGCATGGGACGACGACTTCCGATATAAGAACCCCGAAGAGTTCAGTGAAGCCGACCACAAGCGAGTTGCCCAGCAGAAGGAGAAGGGTAACATGAATCATCGCCCCATCCGAACCAGAGAGGAGCGCGGCATTGCTCTCAACGCCCAGAAGCCAAACTCCATTGCCGACATAGCGTCTGTTCTGAGCGGCGCCGGCCGCGGTAACAAAATCGTTCTATCAGAAGATGCCGAGGGCGCTGAGAAGAAGCTTTTGGATGTTAAGGTAAGCTGGGCAAACGACCAGGACAGGGAGTACGCCCAGAAGTGGTCTGAAAACGTTACACATGGTCTGTTCGAAAAGCCGAGCTACATTTCGAACGAGCCTGAGAAGAAGGAGGCGGAGGAGAAGGCACTGGAGCCAGTGGCTGAATAAAGAACTCAGAGAGAGGATTAAAATGAACAAAAAGCCTTAGGAGATGGCATAAAAGTTGGTCGGGTTGGAGATTGAGTCTTATACAAACATTCAGGCCCTACTACTTCAGTCATCATTATACGTGTTCTACCTCCATTGTATAAAATGTGTATTTTGGACTCCATCGGGTTGGACCATACCTTAGGGAAAGGTGTCATCAAGTGTCTGGAGACTTAAAATGGATATTCCTCAGACAGTTGGCAAACGTTTGTAGATGAAGGAGCATGTATATATTCATCGGGTGGCGTGGTGCCAAAGTCACTGTACCATAATAGCTGTACCATCAACTAAATTCAAACACTCATAAATCATTCATTACCCCGGCTCGTCACCAGGTGCAAAAGTCCAATCTGACAGAGGGCGGAAACGCCAGAACAGGTCCTAACCGTAGAGAGAAAAAGCAATTCCTGAAAAAGCAGAGCGAGCACATAGCTAATTAAGTTAGATAGGTAGCGCAAACTGCTTCAGGTACTCGTAATCAGCTACGTTATCCTCGACCGTCTTTCGGATAACCTTTTGCGCCTCAGGGCCATACTTGGCGGTCCATTCCTTATCTTCAGACTCGGTGGTCATCGTCTTCTTTAGTTAGCAATGTCAGCCTTTTTTTCACCCTACCACAAGAAGCGCGAACGAACAGTGGATGTTGTTGCAGACCAACAGGTGGAGGGATAATGGGGGGGTGCGATTATAAGAAATCTTTTTGACGTACCTGGTGATGAGTACGGGGCCTCAGAGCCGAGCTCTTGATAGCATCGTTGTGCCAGCCATTCCATTTCTGGAAGGCAATGGTGGCATAGTTGCAATCTTCGTCATTCCACTCGAGCATCTCGGGCTTAAAGTCAATGCCCGTCTTCTCGCAGTAGAGACGAATGGTCTTCTCGGGGTTATCGAGAAGATCATCGGCGTCGATAACAACGAGGTTGTCCTTATCGACGATGTTCTCCTTGATCAGGAAATCAAAGAAACGCACGAGCTCCTTATAACCGGCCTCATTGGGCATGAAGTCATAAAAACCAGTGACTTCATCCAGAGGCGGCACCGTGCAACGGTAGTATGAGGGGATAGCTCGGCGAGGGTGGCGGATGAGGAAGGTGAATTGGAATTGCTTCAGGACCTCTAGTGGCAGAACCGTTGGGTTGCCGGGCTCTTCCTCTCCCAGAGACGGCGCAACCTTGGTAGGCTTGTTGTCTGGGGCCATGAGGTAGTAGGCCATGTCCTTGATGAAGATTCGCTTGCCCTAGGAGGAGGTGTTAGTACATTGCATCAATTTGATGAGTGTCTCATGGCGCGATTCCCGCCAATGGCGATAGAATGATAAGAATACGACATGTAACATTGATATGCATATTCATGACCACCATGTGTCAATCGAGCGTATACTGCAGATAAAAAAAAACTTGGCCGTGGCACATGTTTCTTGCAGTTCCCCTCATTCGACAAGGCGGGGGGGTGACGGGGAGTTCGGGGAGTTCGGACGATCGCATGAACCATGATGAGAATGGAGGGGACATTATACTAACATCTTTGCCCGCGTCCATGACCTCGTTGAGGACGTCTTTGTAGGTCTTTTGCGAGAAACCACTCTGCTCGCGAGTGGCAGTGTCGTTTCTGAAACGATCACTGAGGATCTCAGGACCATAGTAGAAGGCATCTCCAAAAGGTTCGTGAACACTCTCTAGGATATCGCGGCGGGCCATGAAGACCTGTCAAATAATCAGAGTTAGCATTATGGCAGAGAGCGCAATCATGACAATTCCAACACTGGGAAGACGACATGATCTTGGGATTTCGGGAGGCTAAAGATACCCGCTCAAAGGCCGTAGAGCATGCACGTGGGTGCGTGGCAGTAAAGATAGGGCGGAGCGCCATTTTGGGATAAAGAACCAAGAGTAAAAGGGGGATATAGCAGTTAAGTGTTGTCGCTGCAACATTAAGCTGGAGGAAGAGCAGAAAGGGTGAGAAGAAGAGTAAATCTCCAAGGACACGAAACAGCAGATCCAGCCATTAAAAGGTATTCGAGACGCCCAGGCGCACAGTACCTGAGTACTCACAGAGTTTGCTGGAGAGCTTCCGGACCATCGCCCGATGGTAATTGAATTGCTGAAGCGATGGTCCGTAGGCTATTACTAACCCGGTTAGATCCTCCCACCTTGAACCTGGGCGTGTGGCCCATGAACGACCCTTAGTGGTCTCCCTCTGAGTGTTGCGCATGCGGCGTGTACGTCATGTTGGTCGATAGTGGTCTCCGCTGGGGCAACTAAGACGAGATATCTCTCAAGTATCCGAGTTTTCTCGCTCCTCATTGATGCTTTTTGAGCCCATCCCACAGTCCCCCAAGGCTTTATCGGGCCCTTGGTTTTTTTAATCCCTGCCCTTAGTGACTTTGCAAAGCTTTCCCAAGGGTCAATTCCTCCGACCTGCCCCACGCCGGTTGGGTCAAGCCTGATCCAGGCCAATCCTATGAATCTCAAAAAACGCATGTCTTTTTCCGTTGCTGTGAGTTGTGTCCTGCAAGTGCCTGAATCGGATTTGATAGCGTAAACTCAGCATTGGCAAACATGTTCGCGTATCCCGGGTAGTGGGGGGTCGTCTCTTTTCCCATGGGTGTCACCCTGCACAAGAGGGGATCGTGGTGGTGGTCTTGTGCAAGTATGGATACAAGAGGTAATCAAGGTAATGCAAAAGTGAGATGTTGATAAGCGACTGACCGATGTTCCGTTTACAAAGCTTTTGTCTTTGACGTGGGACGGCCCGATGGCGGTACTCAGTACAGAAAATACAGTGATCTTCAATGCGCCCAGGCCCTACCTAGGTGCTAAAGAAAGACCTGCCAGGGCGACATTAGAGAGCACGCAATCAGCAATCAGCCCCACTGGGCTCACGAGGAGTTCTCCAAAGCTTCTAGAGCAATTGCTGTGTTTCCACGGGGAGTTCGTCGCGACTCTTCATGTTGCCTTTTGCATCGCGTGTATGCAATGGGTGTTGCTAGTCGTCAATGTGAATGCACGTACATCATGGAATTGGTGACTAATTCGTTTGTTGCTTTTGGTAAAGTTATATGTATCTCTCCCAGCTTCCAAGCCACCTCCAACTCTCGGCCACACGACTGATTTTTTCCAGCGCACCCTTGACCCGGCCTTGAGGATCGACATACTTGTGACCTTCGAATTCAATGAAGAAAATGTACTGGAAGGGTTTCACGAGGCTCGGTAGAGTGTTGATGCTGGTCAAATTGATGTCGAATGTTCGGAAGCAGCTCAGCACATCCGCCAATGCCCCAGGTGATGTGTGAGGTACTGTAAAAGAGACTAACGACTTGCTTCCCTTCTCAGCAACAGCTTTTTCAGTTTTTTCAAGGTCCTTCGGGCCTGCAGTATTTTTACCAATCACGAAGAAACGGGTCGTGTTATCCTCTCTGTCCTCGATCGATTTTCCCAGAAAATCGAGACCATGAAGTTTAGCGGCGAGCTCGCTTGAGATGGCGGCCCAGGTACCCGTTGTGTCCTTACTGACAATTTCAGCTGCCTTGCTAGTTGAGCTGACTTCGAAAATTTCGACACTCTTGAGATATGTGGAGATGAAAGCAGTACATTGGCCAAATGCTTGGGGGTGCGAATATAAGCGTTGAATGTGCTTGAGGCTCGCCAGGGGCCTAGACCGCGGTTTTGAAGGTGACGGGTCTGTCGCTGTCGGGGTGCAAGTACCAGACCCTTCAGCAATGTCTTCGACAGCTGGCACAGGGCTCTTGTGACCAACAAGGCAATGGTGAACGTCCACGTATGTCTCACCATCGACAGTGATATCCGGATAATGGTTCGTTCTGTCAGCCAGGTTGTCCAAAGTGAAGCTCACAGAACCATTGGTGGAGTTCTCAAACGGCACAACGCCAGCTTGCACCTGGCCACTTTGGACCTGGTCAAATACGTCTTTGCCAGGAAAGTCAGTACGGACATCCCGACTGCGGTGCATTGACCAGAACCTACCATCAATAGTAACTGCAGGGGAGAATTCCCATGTTGACTCAGAAAAGGCCTGACGGACAGCCTATGGAGCCAGGTCAGTCAAGGCTAGTGTCATGCGGTCGTCGCTATAGGGGATATCTATAGGATAGGCTTTACCTGATGGGTGTATGAGGCCACTGGACCGAGGAAGCTGACAACAGGTTTGCGTTGGCTGGTCATGATACCTTGGTTGTGATCGGTGTCACCGGATCGGCTGAGATTTTTGATGAGATGTCAAACAGAATTCTGGTGAAGCGTGACTACACTTTTCAGCCCCGAGTCTTAGGGTTTGTTCGTATGCCAAGAATGGCTAGGTCTTTGAAAATGTTGTGTTGCAGTGTCTTGCTTGAGAATGAGGCTGTCACCAAGCTGTGAGACTTGGGATGAGATGCAGTCAATTGGCTCAGTGATGAAACTTCTCGCAGGCTATTCCGCCTTAGCTCGTCTGTGGGTGTCTTCGATTCTCGCTTTTGTCTGTCTTCAACCCAATTGAACACCAAAGAAGGTGCTGGCGATGTCGTGCTAATGTCGTGATCGTGGGGGAAGAATGAATTCCCTTCCAGTTGTGTGATGAAAAGTTGCAGGGTAACTAGTACGGCACTAACATTTTTTAGGCGGGCAAATACGGGGTTTGAGATAGTGAGCCACTTGTTCATGCGGGGTTCATTCAATTGGCCACTACCAGCTTGGTTTAACAGGAAAGATTGGCTTCGGCTTTGGCTTCCTAGGAGAATAAAATAATCAAGTTTCCATAGAATGAGATCCCGACTGGTAAATAACTTATAATATATCAGAAACCGATATTTCTGTAGAGGTGAGAAAGTAAAGGAGCGAAACGGTTAAATCATGGCGTATTCTACCTACTAATTCCTACAGCATATGTATATATACTAGGTAAACTATGGCAAAAGCCGACATCGCTGCCTCTATTCACCTCACAATTGAGACTACCTCAAAGAATGGCATAAAACTCAAGACTTGAATTCAACGAAGAAGAGCGATACATATGGAAGGTTTGACTTATATTTGTAAGTCTTTGAATTGTGTCTTATGAGTCCTTCCTCTACAAGGCTGTTGATTAGATCGACTAGACCTAGGGTAGGGAAGTAAAATACATCATACCTTACACAAACACATATAGAATGGTATCCTAAGCGAGGAAAAGACTTAGGTAAGTTACATAAGACTTAAAGGTAATTGCCATGTACTTAGTAGGCGCTTAAGTTGGTTTGGAGGTAGATGGTCTGTCTTCTATTACTTTGGTAATCAAGAGAAGACTAGTTACTAGCTACTACTTGTGATGACTGGTTCATAACCTTCAAACAAATTAGCTAGGAAATTATTCAAAAGTGCCCAATAGAGAAAGGCACGATGAAAGTTTTACCTCACTCCAGTGATATGACATCGATTTAGACCATGCGGCAGGCTGATATTAACACAGGACATAGCAATACTCGGTTAGTCATGATCGAACAGAACCGGTTTTATTTAAAACTATTCATTATGGCTCAATTGTTCTTTTATCTCACAAATTGATCTGCGAAGCTTGTCCCGAGTCTAACAGCTTCGTAGTGCTTTCGTGCCTTGTCCAACTTGCTGAAAACATCTTCCACGCCAACAGGATGGCCATCGGGGTCAACATAGATACAAGCCCCCGTGACATGAAACATGGTCACCATCTCCTTCACATCCTCCGGAACCTCGAGAGTATGAATGTCTCCAGGAGGTTCAAAGGCATAACCGCCCTCTGTCGCCCACCACGTATGTTCTAGGTAATGCCAGCGGCCCTTGAGAACTGTTGCGTGCACACAACCAGCGCGGCGATGACGCGAGAGTATACCAGATCTTCGGACTCGAAGAATTTTGACAAAGTAGCCGCCAGAAACGGAGAGAAGAAGAGGACAGAACCAAACATCTGGTGCTTGTGGGACCCAGAGACGCTCGTCGCATTCAAAGTCGAAGATTCCTGGAACGGCAAGGTCGTCAGGAACAGCGGGAAGACGAGGACCTCGATATGGAACAGCGGCTTGATCCGCACGTTTTTTGAGCTTTTCCTTCTTCGAGGTATTTGCTATCGTGGCGACAGTTTGCGTTGTAGCAGCCATCTTGGTGATTGATAATATTTCTTCGGGTATGAGAAGGGAGGGTTAGTTTGTGTTAGTGTGAGGAGCTTAGAGACAAGCTGGTATTTTATACTCCTTTACCACAAGGCGATCAACACATTGGCGGCTATGTATCTTACATTTGAAGTCTAATGCAGTAGTGAGGTGATAATAAGAGTGCATGTCGTTAATAAGCCGCATGGCGCAGACTCTGGCGCCAACGGCGGCCCCAGATCGGGGTTGGAGCTTAATTGAATGAAGGCTGTATATCGCTAACATATCGTCCGGCAATGAACTTGTATTCAATGGGGAGAAGAAGGAGAAGCTTTCTCGGGATTCGGAACTTCGCAATTATGAAATGGTTCCGTTGCTTCACCACATCTGGCCAGTCCACCTTGTCTTGGTCTTCCCTCCTTGATCCATCCATTCTTCGCCGCCATACTTCATCAAGAACATCGAGACAAGCCTCAACATTTCAAAATTTCCGCCACTTAATCATCTCGCCAAGCTGCTCTCTAATGATCTCTATCTCACTTGTCTCGTGGACTTCTCCTCCTGCCATGAAAAGGGGAAAAAGGAGAGTGCATTCCACGAGGCAACCCTCTGACACTTGTTTGCTAAGCCTACATATCGACTCTACACAAGCCTTCAGCTTCGCTTTCAGAATGCCTGAATAGCTTTTAATGTAGCGAGCAAGGGTTCGGTAAAGATGAGTGAGCGCCGCGTTGCGGTAGGCTTCACCAAGCAACGCTAGCGGTGAATCATCGTGGCCCGAAGGGCAAACCCAACTCTGAAGTTCACTTTCTATCTTTTGTGAGCGTTCGATAAAACTATAACCGCGGGTCTGTGATCCTAATTCTGCTTCTGCAAAGTCAGCATTCAGAATGCTCGTCTCGGAGATGAGATAGAGTATCCGCGACGCAAATCCAAAATAGGGATCTGCAAGCGTGTCATCCTCCGAGGCCAGTAGAGCCCCCTTATTAATGGACGACAACCCATCGAGACACTCATCATGATGTCGTGATAGGCGAAATTGCGGAGAAGCCACCTCCCCTCAAACCTAGCCTGAACAGCTTGCTTCGGATCTACCACCGCGAGAGAATCCTCTGGCTGCCAAGCTAATGCAGCAGCAGCGCCTTTCAAGTGAGGATACCACGCATCGGTAGCCTCGGATATTGACTCCACAGAACAGAGGACCATGGTCACAGCGAGGCACATCTCAGTTGATAGCTCACTCTGCTCCATTGACTTTTGAAGCTGAGCCAAAGCATGTCCACGGTGCCTTAGCGAATCCGCTCTGAACTTCTCGTCACGTAATGCTAAGTGGGAAGAAGCCGATGCTGAGCCGGCATACATCAGGACAGGGCATTCGAACGCCATGGGAAGGATAACTTTCCGGTAAGTTAATGAATTTATCTAGGTATCGAGTGTTCAGTGTGCATACCAGAGAGGAAACAGTTGTTTTCGAGATTCGTAGTCAGTAGAAACGCAAGAGTCACCGTGTAGTAACACAGCACCACTCGTCTGCTTCCCACAAGATTTCTCGAGTCAGTGTCACCAGGTTCCAGCGATAGCCCAAGAGGTTGACATAGTTGCGTGATCTCTTTGATTTACTGGTCTATGCTCGGGGTTCTCATTACCTTGTCTCGGTGACTTCAGAACCTCCCGTAGCGGCCCCGGGTGACGGTAGTGCTGAGCGTGGAGGCTCACGCTTGCATACCAGATTGAGACGCAAACAGTGACTGCAGATGGGGTAAAGCTGATCACATTTCTTCTTTCTGTGATTGATCAGCATAGCGGCCTAGCCGATGCATGAGACCGTTGACGACATGTTAGACATCCACGCTTCTGTCGAGTATAGCCACCTCTCCGAGTTGAAGCCGAAGGTGGGGTTCTAAGTGATTCGTCCATGGGACTCAAAATCTTGATCCGATTCAACTCTCCCATGAGGCCGAGTGAGATTTGAAATGAAATGAACAAGAGCGCTACGGGGCGTGATATGAAGAAGGAGAATTAGAGACGAATATTTGAAGATTGAAGGTCTCGGGTCACATCTCATTATCAACGACACTTATGCACGGTGCCATGGGCGGGAGAGACTAATCTGAAGATGGTAACGTGGGGTTATGCGGGGAACCCAATGCTGGGGTAGATCGTTGGCCGAGCTTGATAGTGCAGATGTCGAATAAATGACGAGTCTGCAAAATCGATTGGAGTTGCTAGCTATCTCGGTGGCTACAGCCATCATCATCATTATCATCAAAATGCCAAGTCCCATGGAGCTCAGACAGACTGACTGATAGCCATTTACAATACCTGATGGATATTGGGTTGGGTTTTGATGAACTCCCGCTATAACTAATGAACTATCATTTCATGAAGCATGCTTAGAGTCGCGCCCCCTGACCATCAGTAACGTCAGAAATCACAGTCTGAATAGATTCCTGTAGAATGCCAACCATCCGCCCCAATTCAGACTCAGTTACCACATATGGGGGAGACATTATGACATGATCAACATGGACATCCCCAGTTTCACCCAGGTTTCCCAGAATATTCAAGCCCAGTTCAAGCGCCTTGTCCACGGTCTGGTGACACAGTCTCATATTTGCCGGGAAGGGTGTTTTGGTGCGACGATCTTGAACGAACTTAACAGCCCAAAAAAGACCACGCCCACGAATATCGCCGACATATTCCATATGTCCAAGATTTGTTCTCAGGAGCTTCTCCAAGGCCTTCCCCATTTCTTGGATGTTAGTGAGAATATCTTCATCAAGTATGATGCGTTGAACCTCTAGGGCTGCAGCGCAAGACAGCAGATGAGCCTGTTGAGAAAGTCAGCCAGTTCCAGGTTAGCTTCTTGTCATATAAAGCTTACCTGGAAAGTGTGCCCATGGGCTATTGCCCGAGATCCGTCTGTGAGGACGTCAAATATCTTATTGCGAAGCAACACGCCAGATAGGGGAACAAAACCTCCACCAAGAGCTTTGCCTATCATCTGAATATCAGGCCCTGAAATGCCCTCCTGTTCCCAAGCATGCATAGTGCCGGTTTTCCTCATACCACACATAATCTAAGATGTGTTAGAACATATGGTCATCGGTCCATTCAATAGTAACTCACTTCGTCTAAGATCAAGAGGACATCATGTTTATCGCAAACCTCTCGAACAGCTTTGAAGTATCCAGGCACAGCCGGAAGGCAACCCAGAGTTGTTCCACTGACAGTCTCAGCCACAAATGCAGAAACGTTCTCCGGCCCAATACGGAGAATCTCTGCCTCAAGTTGATCTGCCAGTCGCTGGACATAGTCTTGGTCGGATTCGTTTCCATTCAGCCTATTAGCGAAGCAGGGGTCAACGAAGCTGACATTACGAGAGAGCCAGTGACGGTACATGGCCCTTCGAGATTTGTGGCCAGAAACGCAGAGTGCTCCAATCGTGTTTCCATGATAGCTCTGTTTTCTTGCGATGACATGGTGCTTCTGGGGAATTCCTCGCTCGTGCCAGTATTGTGTTGCGAGCTTGATAGCAGCATCAGTGGCTTCGCTCCCAGAGTTGACGAATATGGCCTTGGACAGGCCACTGGCTGCCCTTGCAGAAGCATCGACGCAAGCTCCTCTGTCACATCGCAAGTGAAACGTGCGCCGGAGTAGAGATAAGGAAGCTGGTTCATCTGCTTCGCAACCACTTCAGCAATCTCTGGACGTCCAAAGCCGAGACATGATACGGCTGGTCCGGCTGAAGCATCAAGTATTTCACGGCCAGACTCGAGAAAGAGAGATACACCTGCGGCAGAAACGACTCTTTCGGGCTGATGAGCGAATGAACGATGGAGAATGTTCGAGTTGGAGACAAACGGGTGAGCCATCTTGGATACCTAGTTGAGATTTATGATCTGTTGCTAGATGCCAGATCTGAATCTTGGAGAGCTAGGTTTGCTAGATATATTCGACATATCATCAACCGTCTTTCCGCCCTGCTTGATATCTAGGATACTTTGGGCAACTCCGTATCAGCCTCCGAACCAATCCCGAACTTACCTATCCTGAAGCCCCCTCATAATCCCGCCATTGGCGCCGGGTGAGCTTCATAGCGGCGCCAACGGCTTGGAAAGGCCCATATTATCAACTACTGAAAGACAAGGTTTCTCTACACTTCCCCGCGCTGCAAGTGTCCATATACTGGCCATAGGTAAATTGCTAGCTGTCCATGTAAGTGAAGACTGCCAGGTTATTGATGGTCGTAACAGACCAAGATCCGAGACACCTTTCGCTATCGACTTGGCCTATGTCAGGTTATTCATGAAGATACCTACCTCAGTACCTCGTAGTCTTATTAGTGCATTGTGACTTTCCATTGGTCAAGGTACCCTCGTTACATGTCATGGCCGCAAGGTGTGACTTGTGTGGTAGCTAGTGGTATGGGTGTTCTTGTTGAATACAAAATGAGCAAGATGGTTCCCTTTTCCATGCATTGCAAAACACTCCTATTCTCTTCTTAAATCTCTGTTCAACCTTGTCTCGTTGGTGCATCAATATTCATTCCAGCTATGGCAGAGCCTATCCTCACGAGTCCGGGGCTCCATCCTCTCGAAGCCAGGGGTGAGCAAGAAAAGTCCCCAAGTCATCTTGGTGAAGTTGAAACCATTCGGCATGGTAGCTACGACCCCGAAAGAAACGAAGATACACACCGTGGCTTCAAGCCTCGGCGCTCTCAGATGATAGCCATAGGGGGTGCTATTGGAACTTCACTGTTCCTAGGAACTGCCCAGGTTCTTCGCATTGGCGGTCCCCTGTTCCTCCAGATTTCGTATGGAGTTTTGTCTATACTTATCTACTGCATCGTCACTGGAATTGCCGAGATTGCAACTTATCTCCCTGTTCCGGGAGGCACTATGGCCTACTATGGACACAAATATGTGTCTCGCAGCATGGGCTTTGCAATGGGGTATCTCTAATGGTACTCACTTGGCATCTTGATCCCCTACGAATTCGTCGCTTCTACGCTTCTCATTAACTATCGGGGCACTGCGGTCAATGGCGCCGTATGGATCACCATCATATATGTAATCATCGTCATTGTTAACCTCTTCCCGGTCAGAGTCTTTGGGGAGTGCGAGTTTTGGAACGCAGGCATGAAAGTTCTCCTCATCTTGGGCCTCATCTTTCTCTCAATTGTGCTATTTTTTCGGGGGAGGCCCTGATAAAGATGCGCTCTACTTTCGATACTGGAAAGACCCTGGTCCAGTGAACACTTATATCGTGGAGGGTGATGCCGGACGACTCGTTGCACTGCTTCAGTCTTTTGTTCTAGCATCCTTCGCATTCGTCTTGGCTCCTGAACAACTCATTGTGACAGCGGGCGAAATGCAATCGCCACGCTATAACCTCCCCCGAGCCGCCCGACGATACATTTGGCGCCGGTCGTCCTTTTCATGCCCTCCGTCCTCGGGATTGGTGTAGTCTGCTCATCAAATGATCACCGACTCACAGCACCTGGGACTGCGCGCTCACCTTTCATTATTGCCATTTAGAACGCCGGCATCCCTGTCCTGGATAGCATCGTGAATGCACTGATCCTCCTTTCAGCGATCACGGAAGCGATCACAGCAGCGAACGCATTTCTCTACTCTGCCTCTCGGCATCTTTATTCACTTGCAAAGGCCGGAAAGGCCGGAAATGCACCGGAAATATTCAAGAGGTGCAATAGATATGGCCTCCCATACTATGCAGTATTGATCACTGCCTCCCTTGGATGCTTCGCATACCTCAGCCTGTCAAATAGTAGTCTGACGGTCTTCAACTGGCTAATCAATCTCACCAATATCTCCGGCTAGATTAGTTGGATCTGCTGTGGTATCATTTACGTGAGATACCGCAAAGCAATCACTCATCACAAGTTGGAGTCCCCATATCGCTCCCGTTTCCAGCCATGGGGCATGTACTTCGGAGTCATTGTCTCCATCATTCTTTTGCTCATCAACAGATTCACTGTCTTCTTTCCTTCACAGGGGTCAGTGGGTGATTTTTTCACGGCTTACATCGGCATCCCTGCGTTTCTGCTCATCTACTTTGGCCACCGACTGTATCATCCGGGAGATGCATGGGTTAGAAACCCTGAACATGTTGATATGTATGAAGGGATGGATAAAGTACTGGCTGCAGAAAGACCACCACCCGTTAAAGGCAATATCACTCGGAGACTTTGGGCCTTGGTAGAATAATCTTTGAAGATCTGCCCTGGGCCTGTTGCATAGTCCTCAAGGAGCAAGGAAACCTCTGACCCTGAGCTTGGATACCAAAAACAAGTAGTCTAGAGGTCTCCCAAGTTTAGTCTAAGTTTATATGAGTATTCTTGTCATTTATAGAAGGGGTCAGAAGTCGACCTGCCTCCGCTTTGATAGTCTTAATCCATATTACATTCCTGGTCCAAGGTTCATTTTCCCCTATAGTTTACTTGATCGAGCGTATTAGAACAGTGAGATATATTTGAGAGTGAATATTTTAGCTTCAAGGGGTTATAGAATCGACAGGTAATAGGTAATAGGTCATGGTTATTGTTCTCGTTGATTACCAGTCCAACAGATGAGAGACTACTTACCTCTAATAACGATACCAAGAATAGTTCACCTAAGGTCCTAATAAGCCAAGCTGACTTAAGTACTATTGAATTTACCTTAGTCTTTTTGTTATTTAGGATACGAGTCTTGGTTCTCTTGCCTCCCTTGGATCTATGCATTGGCTGTTCTGTCCAGCTGCAAATGCACCGTATATTGAAGGACCCCCTTCAATGTTGGAACAATGCTGGTGAAGATGGATATGCCGAAGGTGATACATGAGGGAGATGATGATATGCTGGTTATTAATGCTAACTATATCATTGATGCTTGTGCATAGTACCCGCAGGGAGGTAAACAGGCGGGATGATACTTACTGATAGCATGATACACACAAGCATTGCAAACAAATCGATCGGATCGTAGGGCCGGGTCACAATTGGTATCCACGTGCAGTCGTGCACCTGATAATCCTTGACAACCTCCTTATAACCTTGGTCCCTATACGTCGCATTGACTCGTGAAGACTCAGACTTTGAGATGCCCCTATCATATTGTTGGCACATATAGGACAAAGCTCTCAGGAGTATGGGTAAGTATTGATTGATATCAGATCGCCCACTTTCCGATCAACAGAGAATCCAAGCGTAGAAAGCAGGCACAGATTACGAGGCCAGTTACGATGACGAAGCTACCTACTGCCCCGTAACTTTGTCAACCATACCATGGATGTACTCCGTACATACAGACAATGGTCGTCAGTGAGCTTAGCCGAAGAGTAGATTTCCATCAGGGGTGGAGGCGCCTAATAAGTAGTATTGGCAGAAGCAATGTGGTTACAGCAATGGATGGATATAAGAATTAAAGTTCAAAAGTTATACATGTGCAATATGCATACCCCGGATAACACGAGGGACTCATCAAAGATAACAAGGAACAAGCAAATGAACGATGCCGAAATTAGAAGTTCCCGTCCACTGATAGCTTGATAGGCGATTGAATTGGATGCGTATGTGGATATGGCCTGACAGCCTCCATTCCAATGAGAGGTCGGTAAGCACGTGGTAAGCAATTAAGCTACGGCTAACTTATGTACCATTCTTATGCAAGATGGGAAGAAGCAAGTCACCCATTGTAGGTATGTAAGTCAATAGCTCGTTCACGGACATTTTTTCATTCCTCAGGTGTTTCTCGAACCCATTGAGGAAATTTAGCAACACGTTGTTTTTATTCCCCTACACAGTCAGCAAGAAAACAACTGAACAGCACATCATAGCCAGCGGAGAGAAATGCGCTCTTTTAACTCGGACGGCGTCATCCGAGTGGCCCCGGTCGAAACACGGTCTGTTTCATCAAGGACCAGCAATCGACCTATCAAGACAATTTACAGGCGCCTCAATCCCAGCTGCCAGGGTCTAGGCTCACTTTGTTTCATGCTCCGACACTCCACGAATCAGCAAGCAAAGTTGGAGGTTGTGTATTTGGTGACGGTGAGTTACACTCAAAGACAGACACAACATCTGTCGCTGCCCGTCTTTGTGCTTCAGTTTCAAGTTGTGATGATTCTCGTCATGGCGCTAATTAATATCGTCCGTCTGTCTATGTTTAGAAGAGCTGGCACGACATGTTTCGTGAGCGGAGACTGTAGAACATACTTGAAACTCGCTCGCGCGCAAAAAGCCCTAGCCTCATCTCTTGTGCATGAAGGTGACCAGAATTCTATACTCTATGCACACGAGATTTTAGCGGCGGCTCTGCCCTTGTCTTTTCGTCACGATCAGCGTGGCATGTGGATCTCTTTTTTCCCTCTGGGACTCTGTAACGACGCCGCGCGATCAGATCGCCCATTCCATCATCCCTTCTATCTGGTCTGGTCTGGTCTGGTCTGATTCCGGGGATCGCTTCGCTCTTTGTATTGCTCATGGTGGAGTTTTACCCGACTCTCGGGCCATATTGGTAGCGTTAACATAACAATTGCTCCCTGTATGTAGCATGGTGTCGGGCAACTCTTCAGGTCCTTCACATTTAGCGAGTCAGTAGCTCATCCAACCATCCGGCGTCTATTGATTCGTGAGCCTTCCATCCATCACAGCGTGATTATTACCTTAGCCTACAGGGGCGCCACATCTGACGCTTCAGAGCTGGCCAAGACCCTCCCCCCAAACCTGAACCAGGCTAATGAAGCACCACTTACTTCACCGTCTAAGGAGGTACCTGCAGGTCTTGCAGATACCTGGCAGATGCTGCTGATAGGCACTACCAATGCGCACTAAAATGTTCTAGCTCAAAGTACCCGCTGTCTTAGTGGTACCTTCGCCGCAACCACCGCCAGTCCCCTGTTCATTCTCCATTCCCCTGCACCCGAGCTGCCAAACCGTCCCATTCCCCCTCAGGCCTGGCCTCTTTGGCTAGGTAATAATTTGTATTCCACCTCACCATTGTCCGCCCATCGTCACTCTTTCTCCTCCAAACCTCACCTCACCACCAAAAGCTCGGCTTCAGCTTTGGTGGATTTGGACCTGGATCTCTCTGTACTCTTCTTCATTTCTTTATGAAGTGCTTCGCGTTGATTGCAGTTTCTACTTGTTTGGCTCCGCGTTACTAATAATACAGAATAGAGCATCTACTGGCTCTATATCCCATCCTCCGCCACTTCGCAAATACTCCAATCACCATCGGGTGAGCGACCATCGATCGACTCAGCTGGGTCTGGGTATCCCACCTGGTTTTGGTGTCTCGGGCGCCGCCATTTGACGACGAACAATAACTTGAACCACACCACACCACTTGCAAATACTGTTGGCTGCCCATTCACCATGGCCATGCTAGCTTCAAAAGCGTCGTTTCCCGCCGGCTTGGGTGCTTCGTCTCTCACTCCTGTTCCTTCTCAAACCACAATGGCCCCTCCCAGGAGAGCTCCCACTATGCCCTCTTCAGGTGCTTACGGCAGCCCGACAGAATCCGAATTCAACGAAAGCGACCCCGCCGAATCTGTCAAGAACTGGGACGAAGAGCAGGTCTGCGAATACCTGCGATCGGTGAAGTGCGGCGAGTATGAAAAGATCTTCCGAAAAAATCACATCAACGGCGAGAATCTTCTGGAAATGGACAAAGACGTGCTGAAAGAAATGGGTGTCGAGAAGGTCGGCGATCGCGTCCGCCTTTTCCTCAGCATCAAAAAGCTGAGAACCCGGGCATATGCCAACGAGAAGAAACGGAATCGGGTAGGCTATATCGGCGATGGCTATAGTTACTGGGCTCTCAGACTGACTGTTTATGTCTAGGATTCGTTTGGTGGACTCGATATTCACATCACTGCACCCCACGACTCACCAAGAATGCACACATCTCGAGGTGTTCCGACATCTGCTTCCAACAAGCGGTTTTCAAGGCAAATGGATTTACACGGTGCTTTGGATAATGGCATGAATTCCTCAAGACCAAACTCCCCTCTCCCCGGTACCGATCTGCGGAACCTAAGAGCACGAGGGAAGACATATGCCACAAGCCCTGCAAATGTTCAAGGCCAAAGGATTGTGATTAGCAACCCGGATCTTCCGGCAAACCGTCTGGTAACGACCCATACCAGGAATAACTCCAGTATGGACGGTTCACTGATGGCTGCCTTACCACAGGGTCAAGAAGTTATCCGCGTTATATCGACTGGCGGCGTTACGAAGGTTGTCAAGATTTCCGCGTGTAGTACTTGCGAGGAGGTGATGCGGGTGACTCTTCGAAAGTTCGCTCTGCGTGAGGACCACGAAAGAAACTACTGTTTCTGGGTTTTAGCTGGCATCGATCCTGATCCAGGCCAGTGCCGACGACTGGGCGATACGGAACTTTGGCGCATTATCAAGGACCAACGACGGCCAGAACGAAATCGACTGATATTACGGAGGGTTCCAGCAGGCGAACCAGGGGAGGCGGAACTGCAGCGCGCTGCTGCCATTGCCATGGAAGAAGAGCAACAGAAGCACGCCCGAGCTCTGGAAACAGTGGACAAGCGAAGCCAACTTAAGGTCCAGAAGATGCTTGGGGAGAAATGGAACGATCAACTGCAGTCCCCATTGTCGCCAATATCTTACCAAGACCGGGAACGAAATCTACACAATGCAGCCAAGGATCTGGAGCGCCCCCCATCAGAGATTGAATCACGGCCAGCTCGACGTGTCGGGGCCTTGCGACAGTTTGGCGGTCTTCGGCCTCCCAGCGAGTTGATTGCTTCTGATCTTACCTCGTACTTCCCTGACCACACCCGGGAAGACATTGACCGCACAGCCCGACTTTCCATGCGACGGTCAACTCGCTTGAGCAAGGTCAACAGCCGGCTCAGCGTTGCTAGCAGCCTCAGCTTTGCCTCTAGTATCCAGGATGCGCCTCCCATCCCAACCATTGCTGATTCTTGGCTTAATGCCAACTCTCAGCTTGCCAAGGTGAAGTCCCGGGACTCTCACATTCGTGTTCCTCAGAATGCCTACAACCGGGATTCAGTAACCTCATCGGTGCTTGACACCCTTCAAGAGGAGTCTTCTCTTGAGCCCAACCGCAAGTCTTATGTCTCTTTTACTGAGAGTGGCTCTGACTCGGCTGCTTTGAGTGTCACTGACCCTGAGGGCAACACCACGGCCACTAGCTACTATGATGGTGATAACTCAACGGGCTCCGGATCATTCCAGGAGCTTCGCCAGGCATTGACCAATGATGGCGACGACGTCGACGAGGAGCTACAAAGCTTCCTGGCTGGGGAGTCCTGGGGCGACGACAAATGGATGAAGGGTGCGCTGATCGGCCAAGGTTCGTTCGGCAGTGTGTACTTGGCTCTCCATGCTGTTACTGGAGAGCTTCTCGCTGTGAAGCAGGTCGAGACACCTGCTCCCGGAGCCAACAGCCAGGGCGACACACGCAAGAAGGGCATGATCGAAGCACTCAAGCGAGAAATAAGCCTTCTTCGCGATCTTCGACATCCTAATATTGTGCAATATCTTGGTTGCAGTTCCTCGGCTGATTATCTCAATATTTTCCTCGAGTATGTGCCTGGTGGATCAGTCCAGACGATACTCAACTCGTACGGTGCGCTCCCAGAGCCGCTGGTTCGCAGTTTTGTCCGGCAGATTCTGACCGGCCTTTCATACCTACACAACCGAGACATTATCCATCGCGACATCAAGGGAGCCAACATCCTGGTGGACAACAAGGGAACCATCAAGATTTCTGATTTTGGTATTTCAAAGAAGCTGGAGGCCTCCAACATTCTAAACGGCGCCAACAACAACAAGCACCGCCCTTCACTGCAAGGATCCGTTTTCTGGATGGCACCTGAAGTTGTGAAGCAAACATCGTATACTCGCAAAGCAGATATCTGGTCGCTTGGGTGTTTGGTGGTGGAGATGATGACTGGTAGTCACCCTTTCCCCGACTGCAGTCAGCTCCAGGCTATCTTCAAGATTGGGGGCGGAAAGGCGGCTCCTACAATCCCTGAACATGCGAGCGAGGCAGCCAAAGAGTTCCTTGCGCAAACCTTTGAAATTGACCACAACCTACGACCTAGCGCGGACCAGCTGATACTCAGCCCCTTCCTGATCCCAATCACCTAATTGTAATACGGGCGGGTTATCAGGCTCCATTAGGGTCCAAAGCTGAACGAATTACGAAGTGCTCAATGTTGCTATTGATGGGATACGGAAGCTGCAAGGCTATTTAACTATTGATGGGTTGAATTTGGAGGATTTACTCAAATCATGAGTAGGCATGGAATGAAGTGGTAATCTCAAACAAGGCCTGAGAGAAGCAGAATGTGTTTTTATTAACTTGCAAAGAAGATGATGCCTGTGCGGCGTATGCGTGATGAATGATTTGCGATACCACGTTCGCTCTGATTTAATATTACCTGAACTAGAGGATTGCATCAGGATTGGGATGGATGAAAGGTAGCATTTTCTCTTTAGACATGGGACAAGGAGTTTGGTAGATGAGAAGATGAACGTACGTACCTGAGTTAGTAGTAATATGAGTCAAAAGAGACTAAAGAATTCCAGGACAAGACAGCCCAAGGATTGTGACATAGACATAGACAAAGGCAAAGACAAGGAAGGGAGGGATTGTACCAAAGTTCCAATTTTCACGGACACGGACTTCGTTTGCTCGCTCGGATTCTTGTTGTAAATTTGAAATGCATATATTTTGGTAGTAGATGGTGCGAGGTGGAGGCTTGAAGCGCCTTGCTGCCTATTCACAACCCACAACCGTCACTCGAAAGTCCCATTTGCCTCGATGCGTCAGGCCGCCCAGAAGCGATTCAGTTGTCTACCATTCATCATACAAGAAAGTCGAAGACGACACAAGTTCACGCCGACATCTCGTGAGCTCACGCTGATTTTCTGAGTCTACGCCGAACAGTCACTTTTATTATTGGTATGTTGAAAACTGCTGGACCATGCATGCTCAGTCTCGACTAACACACTGGCTTAGTCTAGAGGCTATATAAGCCAACCAACGAACGACCAGAGCAACCATGAGCTCTCAGGGCGATAGCCAACCTTCGCAGGACAGCACCATGACGCTCATGCAGGAGAATCTCTCAGAGGTTCTCTACTTTGCATACGGATCAAACCTCTCGACTAAGCAGATGCGTAGGCGCTGTCCATACTCTACACCCGTTGGCCTCGCATATCTCAAGGGCTGGAGATGGATCATCAACGAACGCGGCTATGCCAACATCGTGCAGCTGCCTATCGATTCAGATGACGATGAAACGCCAGAAGCTGAAGACAATCGCCAGCTGAGCACAAAGGGCAAAGGCAAGGAGAAGCAGAAGCAGAAGCAGAAGCCCGAAGAGGGTGTATATGGGCTGCTATACCTTGTTCCGGCAGAAGACGAAGAGAGCCTGGACAGATATGAAGGTGTTCCATCGGCATATCAGAAGTTCCAGGTGGATGTCAAGTGGGCAAATGCGAACAAGGAAGAGGACGAGACGTTGAGAGCCTTGGTGTATGTTGATGAGATGAGGACTGAGGAGGACGTGCCTCATGAGGAGTACATCGAGCGTATGGAGGATGGAATCGAGGATGCTGTTGAGAATTGGGGGATGGATGAGGACTATGCTGATCGAGTCATGAGGAGATTCTGGAATGAGGAGGACTGATAGATATCACGGCGACATTGAGATTGAGATTGAGATTGAGATTGGTTTATTCTCCAAGGATGTTTGTTGACTTATGCGTTGTCATGCGTTCTTTTACCTTTGTCGGCGCAAGTTTAGTTCATGCAGTCAGATAGATATACGCTGGGTCCAGGGCAACATTATTGTTTGACTTGAACGATCATTTAGAAGTCCAAGTTGAAGTACCTTAAGCAAAGGCAGATAGATCCATATCTGTAGTGATGTTACAGTGTGTGAACCACTAAACATTCAGCGTCTCTTGCTCCTCTAGGCAGCTCTGTTCTCGGACCTCCGAGCTATCCCCGGACACCTTGAACCTTTATATAGCATCCTCTGGACTTATAAACAACTTTTATGGACATATTCAGCTGGAATGCGGCAATTATGGCATCTTCCAAACCATTATCACGCCACATCATCCGTTCAGCTAGGCTCTCCCAAACCCGCCTGATGACTGCCTCAACACCAGCCTCAAGCTTCCCTGCATGGTTTGCGCGTGGAGGAACATCAAACGGTCTCGTCATCCACCGTACAGATCTTCCTCCAGAATCTCAATGGCATAAGATACTCCCTTCAGCAATGGGCTCGCCCGATCCCTACGGACGCCAGCTCAATGGCATGGGCTCTGGCATCTCGTCGACCTCAAAGATCGTCATCCTTGGACCACCTTCGAGAGAAGACGTGGATGTGGACTTCACATTTGTGCAAGTTGGAATACGCGATGGAAGCCTCGACATGGCTGGGAATTGCGGTAACATGTCATCCTTGGTAGGCCCTGCGGCGTGGGATAGTGGGCTGCTGTCAGCTCAGGCCAAGGTCAAGACTGTTGAGCAGGATGAGAATGGATTGCGGTGGGCCACTGTACGGTTCTTGAACACAAACACTAATAAGGTCATGAGTTCAAAGTTTCGAGTTGAGGGCGAACCTCTCAACTATACGCATCAAGGAGACTATGTCATGGACGGGGTCCCAGGAACAGGCTCCAAGATCATCATGAGCTTCATTGATCCTGCTGGTGCAAAGACCGGCAAGGCTCTTCCGACTGGAAACCCCGTGGATTTCCTCCCATTGCAAGACGGAACCAAGATCAAGGCATCTCTTGTTGATGTTGGGAATCCTGGTGTTTTCATCAGCACTGAAAGCCTGGGACTTGCTGATCACCTGTCTCTCACACCAGCTATCGTCGAGTCAAGCCCCGAACTCAAGGAAAGACTTGGAGAGATACGTCGAGCCGGTGCCAGTCTCATGGGCCTCGATCCTAATACGGAGAGTGTTCCCAAAATTGTCCTGTTGTTCCCCTCGAGTGGTTCGCCAGAAGTTGATATCAGGTGCCTTGCTTTGTCTATGGGCCAGGCACACAAGGCTGTGCCATTGACTCTAGCGCTCTGCCTCGGGGCTGCTTCCCAACTCAAAGGGACACTTGCGTCTGATCTTATAGGGGGTCAGTCAAAGGAGACAGTTTGTATTGGGCATCCGAGTGGCAAAGTCGACATTGGGACTGTCATCCGAGATGGGAAGATTGAGTCTGCGCAACTCTTACGGACGGCAAGGATACTCATGAAAGGAGATGTATACTATTGAGAACTTGATTGAATGTGTTGTTCACAAGTTTCTGTATATTATTGTCGTCACCATTAGGGAGGGATATGGGGGTTGGCCTACGATTGCAAGGGTTGAAGTCGGATTTGAATGAATCGAAACACATGAAATACCGGCCAGCTCCGGCAGTTGCAAATACGACTCTGCAATATATCGATTGATACTACCTCGTAAGTACATCAAAATTGATATGTTCAAGAGACAGAATGAAATTACATGTGGTTGATACAATCACGTGATGAACAAGGGGTTAATTTAAGCCGTCACCAAGCAACTACCATGTCTGTCTGTCTGTTCAATACCTACTAATTCTGATTACACAAATCCATTGAGTCTACACTATGTAGAGCTCGAAGTTCTTCGGTCTCTAATAAGTCCTACTGGTCAACTCTTCTGTCTGCTGATAATCATAGACTGTCCCAAAGTTGCACAATAATGGCTGACCTTAAACATCCATACTTTCCGGTTGACGCCGTTATCCCAGGATATCTCCCCAACAGCACCCCAGTGACAGAGTTGATAGTGACCTTTGGTGCAATCGTTGGTTCTGTGATTGCCCTCACACTCTGGCAAACGACACGTACTGCAAAGCCTGTGCGGCCAATTGATAAGTTTGCTGCGGCTTGGTTTGCGCTGTGTAAGTCAAGTCATGCACTTGTACAGAAGAAGAAGACGAAAGACTAACTGGGAGTTGATTGCAGGCGGTTTCTTGCATGTCGCCTTTGAAGGTGAGGCAAAGAGAATGACCCCGTCACAACGTCAGGATGCTTGCTTACTTGTCAAGGATACTATCTTGTCTACCGCTCTCAACTACCTGGCATGTCGACACTCTTCGCCCAGCTGTGGAAGGAATACACTCTATCAGACTCACGCTACCTGACCCACGACATCTTCACAGTGAGCGTAGAGACCATCACATGTGTAAGTTGGGCATGCTTCTCTCGCTTCACTGGCTTACACAGCCTCTACAGCTCGCCTGGGGACCCCTCTCATTCCTCGCCGTGGTAGGTATACTTAAGGGTTGGCACAGTCGCCACGTCGTGCAGGTCATCGTCTGTACTGCACATGTGTACGGCGTTGCGTTATATTACCTGACCAACTGGAATGAGTCGAGAGTGCATGGTGTGGCGTACAGCCGCCCGGAGACTGTGTACTTTTGGATCTATTATGTTGGTTTCAACCTGCCTTGGGCCACTGTACCTCTCGGTGAGTTAGACTGTCAACTTCCAGCACTTGGGCTAACTTGAGGACGTAGTGCTGCTGCGAGATAGTTGGCTGCAGGTTGCCAGGGCGTTTGCAGCCTTGGAAGAGAGGAAGAGGGAGTGATGGATATGAGGCGTGGAGTACAGATTGATGCTGTCACAGGTTTCAGGTGAAAGGTCATCTGTGGTAGATAGAAAGCAGTGAAACAACACAGTATACAACAGACTGCTCTAGAATCAAGTTATGAGCTGACACTGCACTGCACTGCAGTGCAGTGCTATGCAGTGCAATTGGCTGTGTAGACCGAAAAAATGCATTGTGTTAGTTGGAGCCCCCTAGACAATTCTCACACATCGTCAAGGCAAGCAATCTTCAGTCCCAGTCTCTGTGGAAAGCTAGTACGCCTTGTCACAGCTAAGGTGACATCAATGTGGTGTATTGTTTCATAGTCACCAAGTTCTATTCTCCTCTCACAGCTCCTTTCCACTCAAACCTCGCCCAAACAAGGCCCTCTCTACACCGCCAGGATCTTGCCTCCCCCCCTCCTTAACCCTTGTCTCTCTATCTACAAATTATGACCAGTCTAGCCAGTCTAGCTAGGCCCATATCCCGTCTCGCCTCGTTTCCATAACCCCTCTTACCGTCCTGTCGGATCCCGAACGTGTGAGCGGCGCTCACAGCACAAGTACATGCTGGGGGCCTCAACTCATCTTCAAGGCTTATTCTGTGGCGAGCCTTTTTGAACCAGTCACTTGGCCTGATGATACCCTTGTTTCAATGCAGTCCTCTCCAATTCGTGTCATGACATGCCATGAGGCTATCGACATCGGCGAACTGCTTCAGGATTCTCTTTAGAGGTGGTTGCCTATACGGTATGCTATGCCAAGTAACAGTAGCACGGCATCCCGACGGGCTGGACGCTATATGCATATGCGTGCATAATATCCAGTCGGTGAAGAGTATGGTCAGCCACTACGGAGATGAGCTGTTCTCGAATCTACTGGTCAATTTTGATATTCATCTGTTCATTAACAACAACAACAAAGTGGTGACACCTTGGTCTTCACTCAAATTTGTGACATATACTATCACATTTTTCATCTTGTGATATTGTCTAGAGTAGTCATGATATTCGTCTCCACTAACTAGAAGGCTCCCTGTTTCCCGTGTCAAATCCCTGCTTGAAGCTACATTAGATTGCATATCAGCCACATGTTCTTTACCGCCTCATTCAACAATCCCCCTTTATCGAATGTCCTCCTAGCGTCGATTAGTTATCGTTGCTTCTGCCATCCCCATGAGGCCATGATCTTCAACTATAGTGTGTTGCAGTGGTAAAGCTCAAGTAACTACCGTCATGTGCCAACAAAGTGAGGCGGGAGCTGAGCTGCAGTAGGTCTTAGTCGCTCAATTTTTGGCTGCAGCCTACCCGTGTGCTTTGAATTATCCTGCCAATAAGAGCATGAATATAGACGCAGGATCAGATTATCGACCTCAAATGTTACTCGTCATTATATTCGCACAGGCCTGCAGTAACACAAGTGCAAGTATCAGGGGTAACGGTTCGAATCTGCAAAACGCACACTAAGGTTTCCTCTAACTAATAGGTAGACACACACGGGCAAATGCTGGATGGATCTGTAACCGTTTTAGTTCAAGTTCACGGTTGTAAAGTCAGGTTCAGCAACGACAACTCTATTCGTAAAGTACCATTCTAGTGTTAACAAGTTTGGCGAAGAATGGCTAAGGAATAAAACATCCCTAACTCGACAAAGCGCCATTGACCCAATGTGCACAGTTTGTTAAACGGCAGACCCCTCTTGTCATCCAAAACTCCCGTCTGAGTACCCTAGTTTAACACACCTGTTCAACCCGTTTCGCCTTAGCCGTATGCTCACTGATACATGATTACCTCTGAAAAGACTGTGTAGCACTATCCTTAGTGCTTCGTGAGTGGTGCAAAGAAATTTCATGATCTAGTCCGCAATTTCGACGCTGCTTCGCGAGGAGGCAACCGAGGCAGGACGCGGAGGAGGCATTGGTGGAAACATGGGGACAATATTGGTGTTGATGATTTCAATCTCGAACTTGGGGATGCTCGAAGTACTGCGGAACAAGGCAGATAAGTCATTTCCAAAAGCCGCAATCTCATAAGTCTCATCCTCGTCCAGCGTGACACGGCGTACCATGGCTCTGACAAGAGAGTGACCATTGCTAGAACGATTCGGCAGAGGGAGGTACGGCGCCGAAGATGAGTTGGAAACCCCCGTAGGGCGCATGTTTGCCTCGTTGACTGCAACTTGCTGCAGGTAGTGAACAGTTGGCGAGACGTTGACAAGCATGTTCCTCTTTCCATTGCCTGCCCAGGTAATGTTGAGGCGTGCAGGGTACGATTTGCCTACTATGGGTGGAATAGGAATGTTTCTACCTGGTGGTGGAGGAATCATCGAGGGACCTGGTCGAATGCCTGGAATAGGGGCAGGGGCTGGTGCCGGTGCTGGTGCTGGTGCTGGTGCTGGTGCCTGAGCATGCATTGGCATAGAATAACCCCATGGTTGAGGGGGAGGGGGATGACCGTGAGATGGCATTCCTGTTGGGCGAGGAGGAGATACCCAAAAAGGGGTACGGCGACTAGTAGGCTCATCACTCTCGCTACCTGAATCTGCCTCTACTCGGTCTGGTCGTGTGTTGGCTGCTTCGCCACCCGCTCGGCCACTGCGATGGCTTCGTCGGTGGGAGCGACGGGGAGGAAGTGCAGAATCGTCAGAGTCCGAGGCAAAGGCTTCGCTGTCAGAGGAACTACAAGCAATGACATCTGGTCTCACTGAACCACCGCGCATGCCAGATGAGCTCTTGGTAGCACCAGGAGGAAGATCGTAGCCGTGACAGGTCACATACTGATCTACCAAACGAGCCGAGGCCTCGTGAAGCAGTTCAAGTGCGCGGTCGGGCCGAGGGGCCTTCTCCTCCAGATATTTGGTACGTTTCCCGCCTTCTGTCTTGAGAACGAAAGCATACCACTGACGACTTAGGTCGATCCGAGTCAGGACTTGGAAGTCAGCATCCGAGCTTTCGGCCGACACACGGCAGTTCTCTTTATTCCGGTCAAGTCAGTGATGCACTCAGAAATGAACTGTCGGCGGTAAGTTTAGGGTTCGGACTCACGCAGAATGAAACCCTTGGGATCCATATGAGGTGCCATATCTGACTGAGGTGGAAGTGCTGGATCCTGACAGGCTCGACGCAACAAGGTCATTGATGGAGAAAGGGATGGGTAAGGGACTGCTCAATGTGCTGAACAGAGGTTATGGGGTGTTGGAGTTGAACTTTGTAAAGTGGAAGTGGAAGTGGAAGTGCAATCCAATACCTTTATGTAGGAACAGTGGTGGTGGTGTGTGGTGTGGTATGCCCAGTATCAAAACATGTATGTATAATACCTCACGCCCAAAGCCAAAGCATGCAGGGAATGTGTTTCTAGCAAACCGATAGATGACGCCCCCATGGAACAAGGCGGCCAGTCATGTCTATCCCAGTTTGAGAGGTATATATAGCCGAGCAATATAGGAGATACTTGGCACAATGGCTTGCAAAGCAAACGTACGTCGTGCAAAGGCCGCGATGCTCTGGCTTTGATTCCCGTTACCGAGGCCATTTCTCGTGATTCATGCCGTGTAAGTCTGGTAGAGCCCAACAGCAGACAATTCGTAATCGTGATACCACGAAGCGCCTTGGTAGAACCTCATGAGAAGACACGTCGTGGACTATCGTGGCTATCCGCAGAGAAACCAAAATAGGCATTGTTCCATGGGCTAAAAGCCAATGGCTGATACCAGCCAGGAACGGACACTAACTTGTGCATTCCGAAAGCCTGCAGGCTGCATTCAAGGCAATCCATTTGGGCCAGTAGATACTCAAGGATCTCCCTGTATTTGTTCGTGTGGTAAGCACCCGGCCGTGCTCTGTTGTGTGTGTCCTTCAGCTTGTCACACAACCACAAACCCAAAAGCAAATACATTCTTTCTTGGTTTCCGGGCTTTGCTCTCGTTTCTTTCTAGTCAAATCATACACAAACTAGAATAAAAACAATTAGCAAACGCTCAAGAACCAAATAACCCATCATCGTGTAGTAGCCACAGAAAAGCTGAGCAAGTCAAGTCAATTGATTGATTCACGGCTGCGATTCGCCTTGTAGAATGATTGGCCCACAACGTACGAGCTTGTCTTAACTCAACCTCTCAACAAAGCAATATATTTCGCTGACGATAAAAAAAAGGGGGGAGAGCTTATCAGCCCAATTGTGTTGCCGTGGAGTTATAGATAGGGATGCCAAAGACCTTGTTTCCTTGGTCAATCGTTTTTGCTTTTGGTCGAGTTGTCTCGGTATCCAGGATATCTGCTTGACAGAGTCGTGTATGTATGTAATTGTTGCTATGACGATCTCTGCCTTAACTTCAAATTGCCCCTCTCGGCTGGCTCAATATGTAAACATGGATGCCCATGAGACACAGTCTTAGGTTTGACTACTTCAATTGCCTCGCATTGCGAAGAAT
This sequence comes from Fusarium mundagurra, assembly GCA_013396205.1. Classification (NCBI taxonomy): domain Eukaryota; kingdom Fungi; phylum Ascomycota; class Sordariomycetes; order Hypocreales; family Nectriaceae; genus Fusarium; species Fusarium mundagurra. The sequence continues at coordinate 11,418 of JAAOAN010000460.1, read as the reverse complement.
GCTTGTCCTGGGAAAGTTTTTGTCAAGGAATGACAGAATGGATAGAAAATCCAACGGAAGCACTTCTTATTATACTCTGTAGAGTCGTAGGTATCGTACATATATATCAGTTTCAGACACTGGTTTGCAGCCGTTCCAGTCGTGCAGTGACAGCATCCACCAAGGCTGTTTCTCTTGATAGAAGTCCTTGGACCTGCTGCAACTTTGCCCGGCGAACCTCTTGTGGGATCCGTAACTCGGCCAAAGGTGTAGCGGGCCCATCCGTCTCCCCTGTCGCCTTGTTCATGACCTCTACTTCGGCAGTAAGATCAGCCTGCAGGTGCTTAATGTCTTCCAGGCGTCTCCACAGCTGCTTAGTCTGTGCCGGTGTCGCCTTGGATTTGCCTGATGCCAGCTCCGCGTAATCCGGAGCCGAGATGCTGGCTTCCATCGACTTCACCTCCTCCACAAAGGCACGTTCCTTGGCACTCAAGTCACGCGTGGTCGCCTTGCCTACGATCTTGCGTAGGTTTTCAAGGCGTTCAGTCAGCCGCTCCTGGCGTTCCCTTGCTGCAGTAACTCGCCGATCGTACATGGCATTATCCGCCTCTCCATCACGATGCGACCCGTTGATTGTGTCGATCTTACCCTTTACCTCATTCGCCTTCATGACTTGTTGCTTAAGCTCGCTCTGAAGAAGTTCACATCGCCGGAATACCTCAGCCGCAGCCATTCCAAGGCGATGCGTCTCATCTGCCAAGACCTTATGCGCATCGGTAAAGATTTGCAAAGTAAGCGGGCTTAATCTTATTTCCTGGTTGACAACGGTCTTATGACGAGATGTGCGGAGCCTCTCAAGCAGTGTAGGCAGAGCAGAGCCCTCATCAAATGTATGAGACGGGTTGAACACGGGGCGAGGCTCATAAAAGTCCAGGGGCGCCATACTAGCTTCTCGTTCATAGCTGGGGCTTTCTTGACGAATTGGAGCAAGGTCGACTTCTGGTGTGTCGAAGGTCAGGGCGATGGGCTCGTAGGGGGTCGCTGAGAGGAGAAAGTAGCCAACGTCAGGGTCTCGCAGAACATTGCATGCAGCTAAGGGCACCGCAATATCGGCAGTGGGCTGTGAGTAGATGCGGTCCCTTGTAGACTGAGAGTTGACAAGTAGGCCAATTCTAAAGTCAGTTCCTGCTTCGGAATCTCCATTCAACTCGCTCTCGAGACGGAAGATCCAGGAAGTAAGAGAAATAAATGTGATCGCAGCATGGTGTGTGACAAAGAAGTTGTAGCGAGATGTGACGTCGTTGCTGAAAACTGGCCAACTATCCTCATTCACTTCCACGGGTGTCATGGTATCAATGGCCTGGAAGGAAAGTAGAGACGGAGTTTCAGCTTCGGCAAGCAGCCGGCCAAGTTTATTCTTGTTCTTGGGTGGCAACCATTGAGCCTGGACACCCTCGAGATCAAGATATATGCGAACTTGGCCGCTCGTTGACAAGAGGCAGAGCACGGTCAGAGAAAGGCCTTCTTGATCCCCGTCATCCATGTCCAAATCTTCTTCTTCGCCCATCATAAGCTGCTCCGTCTCCGTCTTCTTGCCGATGACGAGCATATCGGTAACAGATGTATCCAGCTCATCACCTGTATCAGGATCTGACTGAAGCTCAAAGGGGCCCTGCAGGCGAGGAATGATTCCCGGTCGGGTTGGTCGCGTGTAAATCTCCATCATAGGCTCACCAATCGGCCCCTCCATGATTGTTGGCTCTTGGGAATCTAGTTCTCCCATCCATTCTAATTGCTGTTGGGCAAGTAACTTTTCCTGCTCTCCAACATCCGGATCATCCTCGATACTTGCGACAGTAGTGACGATCGATACTGACAGAGAAGGAATTAATGTTGGGGGAGGTGCCCATTTCTGAGGCAGCAAAGGACACAAGGCGTACACATCTCCTTCTCGCATTGCCACCCACAAAGTCATGGGGTTCCAACCGCCAGCCCCTTTAGTAGAGAAACTGGCAGCAGCCACCTCCATTTCGAACGAATCAGGTGAGAATGCCGTATTGGTGGCTGCTGTTGAGGCAGAAAAGTCCTGATCCAGAGTGGTACCGTCCACCAGTTTCTTCAGGTCGACAGACGTCGTGGGTGAGTCGAAGGACCATCGATCAGTAGTGGACAATTCCCATACACGTACGATAGCATCCGCGGTAGTCGTAACTATACAAGAGCCACTGACACCCAAGGGATGCCAGAGGGCCGAGACGATAGGAGATCGAGAGGTAACGTGAGTGGTCGGACCAAGCGTGAAGATCTTTGGTTTAAGAGGGCCAGCATCTTCACTGGTGAGGTGTGAGGGGTCAGGGAGCACGCAGATATGGACAGTATGTGTGGTCAGAATGGCCAAAAAGTTCGAGTTCGGGGAGATAATCAGCTGTCGAATGTCGTCGGCAACGGGAGTCTTGATTGTCTGCGCAGTGGTAAGTTAGCTACCGATTTATAGGTCATGATACTCGAACATACCCTTAATCCAGCAGCGTTCTCTAGGCCCTCGTCATCGAACGACTGTGTAGAGTCCTCACGCTTGATGCGAATGCCCTGCGATGATCCTCTCTTTGAATAGCGATTTGTCCATTCATCCTTCAAGTATGCAAGATCACCCCAGCGAATTTCGCGACCAACAGCAACAAATACTTCAGTCCCTCGATGAGCAATGGTTCGTCGCGGACCAGGAATGGTTTTCTTCTTGGACGAATATGCTGAGTCCAAACTACGAGACTTGGACGCCTCAGATGATGGCTCAAACAGACGATGGCCGAGAGCGTTGCTGGACAGCCAAGCTGCCGAATAGCTCTTGACCTTAGGCATGGCGAGAGGACAATGCCGAGCTTCGTTGGCGAATACGTTTGCACAGTTTCGCGAAGCTGATGAGGTGAGAAAGCGAGCTATATGAGCTAGGTACTCAGAGTGGTTGTAGCTGAGCGCACGTCGCAATCTTTGAATGTTTGGAAGAAAATAACGAGGCTGAAGGCCTGGGGCTGGCGCACGATCCGTCACTCAAAGCTTTAGCGCTTGTTACCACAGCATCAACCTTATAGGCAGGGTGGGTATAAGTGAATGCTACATGCACCGCCACACTTTGTCTGCAGGGCCCACTCTCAACGCAAGGCTGCTCTTGTTACACCAACATCCATCATCCTTAACTGTTGAAGCTCAAGAAACATCTATCGTACTTTGTTGCACACAATTACCCATTCTGATAAATCGGAGGCCTTGCCGACTCATATCGAAACCCGCGATAAGTGAAGAACAAGACAATGCGACCAGGCGTCAGAAACACTGTAGAGCGCCTCGACAGGCCGAGCGCCTACTACCAGAACCGCGTATGGTATCTACCCACGCTTTTCGAACCACTTATTAACACCGTGCTAGAACAAGAGAAGACGCGATCGCGATGACGACCATGACCAGCCTGCAGAGCCCCAAGCTGACCCTCTAGCCAATGCCACAACCCTCTACGTCGGCAACCTGTATGTTTTCCTCGCTACAATGCTTATAATATCATAGCGATCAATCGCATAAGGCTAACTTTCATCGCACCAACAGATCCTTCTACACAACCGAAGAGCAGGTCTATGAACTTTTCGCAAAGTGCGGTGAGATCAAGCGCCTTATCATGGGTCTCGACCGCTTCAACAAAACGCCCTGCGGCTTCTGCTTTGTTGAGTACTACACACACCAGGACGCCCTCGACTGCCTAAAATACATTGGCGGCACCAAGCTCGACGAGCGCATCATCCGTACCGATCTGGATCCCGGCTTTGAAGAGGGACGTCAATTCGGCCGTGGCAAATCTGGTGGTCAAGTTCGCGACGAGTACCGTGAGGACTTCGATGAGGGCAGAGGAGGTATTGGCAGAGCGATACAAGCCGAAGAGCGAGACGAATACGCCGAGGGGAAGTAATTGGACAGTAGTAAGTCAGCGGTTGTCCTTGACGGCCGACTAGGACTCGATACCCTTAGATTTTCATACAGAGCCTTCGATATTTGGGAAAGTAACTGCATTCCTTCTTCTATGTGCATATGTGGTATTCCTTTCCTTATCTTCTATCCCAATGCATACCACTGGTCTGCCCTTTCACCAGCATCTGAGACCGTCTCCCAAGCCTTTGGTTTTGTATCATATCGGGCAATGTGGTCGTCACATTGCCTCTCAAGTTCGTAGGTAAAACATTGGTGTTGTACATAGATCACAATACGGATCTGCCTGCAATTCCCGCCATGGGATGAATACGCCGTTCTCCGTTAGATCCTCAACTCGATTGTCCTGCTTCCAATTCTGCAAAATCGCCTTTCTAGTAACCAGGAGGGTTGATTCGCTGGGATACCCTTGTCCACTTGGGCAGTTCTGTGCAATTGTCAGCATTGAAATCCAGGCAATTGGGTAATTTGAGTAGAGTGGCATACTGTGAATGCCCTTGCGGTAACGCTTGGCCTTGCGATCGAACATGGTATATTTGTCCTTTGGTAGCATCTCGGCCTCGGTGGGCATCTCAGCCTTCCATCGCTCAAGAGCTTCGAGGGTCTGTCCTTTCTTGGCGAGAGCTGCATCAACAGTCGCTACAACATTGTCGACAGCTCGCAGGCGGAGTCGGTGGCGGCGTTTCTGGAACTTGGACAACCGCCAGGGGATCTTCCAAAGGAGGCCACTCGAGAGAGGATTCGTGATGCGGAATGCGCCGAACATTGTCGAATAGCGTTGCGGGTTAGAGACACAATCAGAGGAGTCTTTTGGTGATTGTCAAATGAACGTCAACTTTTTCCCGGTAGCCGGCGGCTGTTGAGCCGCGCAGACGCTTAGCGCAGGAAGGCTGGTTGGCTGCATAGGCGGAGAAGCTTAGCGGAACATTATGAGGGCCGGATACAGTGGGCGGCGTGCCAGTGGGTGAGTTGTATGTAGGTGCCTCAGTGGGGAAGCTTCCATTTAGCTTGCTTAGACTACCTTGGTAGCCAGGCTAGCCCAGAGCAATGCAGACGTCTATTCATTCATTTCGTTCATTTTAAGAAGGGTATGCGACAGTATCGACAGCATTAACGTGGCGCCTCTAAAGCATTGAATGAATCGCGTCCACTCAGCGAAACCAAAGGATATTGCTAGACCGCGACCGATGCCACATACAGCACCATGAGTTACTACTTCGCCATTGTCGGCACTCAGGACAACCCTCTATTCGAGCATGAGTTTGGCACCTCTAAACAGGGCGGTGACGGCCAGTCGCGCTTCAGCGATCAAGTCCGCCACTTGAACCAGTTTATCTTACATTCGAGTCTTGATATTGCAGAGGAGGTCCAGTGGTCGCATGGACAGATGTGAGTTGTGCCCACACGTTCGAAGAGGGTGGTTTCAAAGCAGGCAAGGGGTTGCGCATGGCCGGTTCAGAGAAAAGTGGCACGACGCGACTTGATACTAAACTCTGGTTCTTCTACAGGTATCTCAAGTGCATCGACAAGTTCTTCAACAACTACATATCATGCTTCGTCACCGCCGGCAACGTCAAATTTCTCCTACTTCATCAACCCATCATCCCGACAGGAACGTCATCGCGGTCATCAACTGCCATCGGGGCTAATCCCACAAGTCCAGCTACCGAAGAAGCCATCAAAATGTTCTTTACGGAGGTTTATGAAAATTGGGTCAAGGCTATCATGAGTCCCTTCTACCGCGCCAACATGGAGGTGCGTAGCCCTGTCTTCAGAACAAGGGTAGCAGCAGCTGGGAGGAAATACCTTTAAATGTTGACAGGAAAGCTTCGCGTTCTTATGATACCATGTTTGCAACTTAATACAATACATAGATCTGATGTTCATACTTTAATACGTGTCTAGGTCATTCATTACAGTAGCCGTAATGTGGTTAAATCATGAATCACGAACAAGGTATATGTCTGGAGTGATGGAGAATTACGAAGTGTTCAATGCTCAATGTGGTATTCATTTGCAAGGACGTCTTCCATGACGCCTATGGTAATATCATATCCGTTTCCCCAACGCCTTAGTCAAATACATCCATCCCAGTGCCGTGTAAGCGCAACTGAATAATCCTTCTCAAGAGTGAGCCATCAAACAAGGCAGAAAGCTGTTTAACCACCGAAACCGTAGAGGGTGCGTCCCTGTCGCTTGAGAGCGTAGACGACGTCGAGGGAGGTGACAGTCTTGCGCTTGGCGTGCTCAGTGTAGGTGACAGCGTCACGGATGACACCCTCGAGGAAGGTCTTGAGAACACCACGGGTCTCCTCATAGATCACTAAGGCAGAATGTTAGTATCTTCATGATGTGGAAATGTACTCATGTGGTCAACTTACTAGCAGAAATACGCTTGACACCGCCACGACGAGCGAGACGTCGAATAGCGGGTTTGGTGATTCCCTGAATGTTGTCTCGCAAAATCTTTCGGTGACGCTTGGCACCACCCTTGCCGAGACCCTTGCCGCCCTTGCCGCCTAACACGAAGCGTTAGTATACGTTGATGAGTGAAGTTTGGTGTTGATAACAATTCATCAACGCGCCAGCATAGTCAGAACCGACGACCATACTCAACCCGAAAGAATGCATCAACGAAACAAGAGAAAGTACTTACGTCCAGTCATGATGATAGATGAAGGTAATAAAGTCTTGATGAAAAGAGATGAATATGACGCGTTATCGCGATGTTGTTGATGACGTTGAGACGCGTTGAAGATGCGGAGTGAGAAGAATGAAAGGGAAAAAAACGCTGCGGGGAGGGGCGAGAAGGGGAGGAATAAATACGTGTAGGCAATCAGTAAAGAACAACAACTGTAGGGGCCAGAAATCACTGCTAAAATGCGGGCAGGATCAGTGAAAAAATGGGCACCAAATTCGCTATAATTGATGCGCTTTACCGCTTTCGGATGCCCGCGTGAGAGATGCTATGGTTCGATTTTTTGATTGGCTGATAACTCAGATCACTCCCGTCGTGCCAGGCAGGTCCAGCTGCAGCCAGTTCTTTGAGGATGAAGTGATGCATTGAGTTGCGCCACTGTTGCTCTCCCTTTCTCAGCTCCGCCCCGAGTCACGTTGACTCTTTTTCTTGAAACTGTTCAAATAGCGTAGTATTAAAATACCTTGGGTCCAAACTGCTTGCTTTGCCTGCATGCAGATACATCTATTATAGCAGTATGATATAATTCTACGTAGCAAGGTCGCGTGAAGCTCTGGTTGTATAAAGTTAATAGAGTACTAAGGTAAGTTAAGGTAGTTTGTTACACCAACCTATCCATAAGCTCCATTCAAATAGCCTCCTCACGACACGTCAAGTCTATCGAGACGCGAATTCGCAACAATAATGGGTTCAACTTTTTTACTCTGATTATCAGGGTATCTATCCATCAACTCGCCGCCTCTGTGAATGCCTATTCCCGTAGTGTACAGGTATCTCAACGCGTCAATGTATGCTGCTCATGCTACATATACACAAAAGCAAAGTCGCTTTTTCCATTTGCACAGCACGCGCGAGTCAGGCCGCTGAAGAGGCCTAATCATACCAGAAAACGCCGATGCCATGCCCATGCTCTCGTAACAAAGTCAACAGTAGCGCCGACCGCCGGTCCTCATCCCATATATTCGACCCTCGCAATACGAATCAGTGCCACCACATCCCATATACTTCATTATGCCAATCGTCCCAAAACCAAGGCTACCAAACGCAAGTGCAGACTCGTTAAAATCGCAATGTTCATTACAATCATCACATCATCGAGTCGTCCATCTCCACGTCGTCCTCGAAACTCTCAATTGCTTCTTTGATCTGTTGGCTTGCCTGTTGAGTTGTCAGTATGGACGGTACATAACAGCACACAGTTGTGGTGTTCTACTAGCTTACCTTGGGATCCAGGGCAAGGGCAATAGTAAAGTGACGCACTGAGAGCTGCTTTTCGCCCATGCTTCTATACAGTTTGCCGAGGAGGAAGTGAACTGTCGCCTCATCTGGCGCCAGGTCCTTAAGTATCATCAGCTCTTTTTGCGCCGCATCTAATTGACCAACAGCAAGCAGTGCTCTGGCCTTCTTGTATCGAGTTTGGGCCGCACGAGGTGCGAGGTCAACCGCTTTGCTGTAAGCTTGCAGAGCAGGCATTATTTGCTTCTGCTTCTCTAGCACTGTCCCAATGCAAGTTATCAGCACTGCATTATTGGGGTTGATGCTCTGGGCTGCATGGAAGTGCGTGTACGCCTTATCGTAAGCGCCGAGACGTTCCTGGACCCTTCCTATGCCATAGTAGGCATTATAATGGCGTCGGTCGGCTGATATTGCTTGACGATATGCCGTGAGTGCCTTATCATATTCTTCGTTGGTGACATGCTCGTGTCCTTGCAAGGTGAAAGCATATGCGAATTTGGGATCGAGTTGAGTGGCTCGCTTGAAACACTTGAGTGCTTGTTCATGGTCGCGTGCCAATGACCAAGCATTCCCTAACGCACACCAAGCCTGCGGTGAAAGCCATGCGGAATCTACCAACTCATGTGCGAGAAAAGAAAGGTCCGTCTCCCGTCTTAGATGCCAGAGAACTGTAGAGTATACCTCCATATCCTCGAGTCGTGAAGGTGCTTGTACACGCATCTTCCTGAAGAACTTCTCAGATTCGACATATGAAGCCTGCTCAAAGTGAGCTCGACCCATCTGTGCCAAAACCCACGGTGTGTTTTGGTGCGGCATTGGAAGCGATTGAAAATGCTGAATGCTCTCGATACATTGAAACTGAGATAAGGAGTAGTATCCGTTTGCCAGCTTCTTGACAAGATCGAGCAGCCATCTCAGTCCTTCTTCGAGTTTTTGAGCATCAAGCTCCGACGTCTTGTGCACCGGCGGTGGAGGGGGGATCTCCTTGGCTTTCGGTAGCTCGCTGTGGTCTGTATCGGCTTGTGCCTCTTCGAGAGGTTTGCGATTACCACTAACCACGCGACCAACACTAGAGCCACTTGATCCAGGTCGAACGATTCGAGAAATTGGGGGCCTAGCCTTCTTCAGCTCCCTGACGGCCGCGCCTGAATTTGCTTTGGACGATGGTCTAAACATGTTGAGTCTTGCACTCCGTCGAGTTGTCGCTGGCTCTTCTGAGTTTGTCGTTCGCTGTGCTGGGTGTCCCGATACAGTCCGTTTCCTTTCCGCCGCCGGTATAGACGATCGCAACGATGCTGAGGGTGCGGCGTTAGATGCATCAGTCATCACATTTTCTGCAGATTGTTCTGGTAACCCCTTGTCTTGCGCCCTTGTGCGTCGAGATCCTATGCGATAATTCATTCGTGGGGGCGCCTCCTGCGCCTGGTCGATAGCTTGGGCATGCCGTGTCCTTCGAGGTGGAGCCTGAGGAGGCTCATGGGAATGGCCAATGCGAGATGATGTCGTAACCGAAGATACCGTGCCTGGAGGTGTCTCCATGCCGTCAAAACCAGAGCTGCTGTTAGTCGATGTCGCATAGCGCATGCGTCCCTCTTGGATCTTCTGCATAAATTCGCTCTTATCGACTTCCTGGCCAGAGTCGCCGTTAGTAAGCTCATGGATGGTTGGGGAATGACTGGAGCTGAAGGGATCGCTTGCAACATCCATAGTAGCATTCCGTTGGGACTTCTTCATGGGGATATCTGGTACAATTGGTACAGAGCTTTCTCCCGATATTAAAGGGCTTGTTTCCACATCGAAGCTTTGTACTAGCGTATCGCTGGGTTTGAAGACGTTGGGTACACGGACGGTGACGCCAAGGTCACATAGCGCTTCGAAAGCATCCCACATGAAAGGATTCAGCTGAAGAGCCTCTTCGAAACAGGCTACGGCCTTCTTCTTGTCGTCATATGCGCGATGGAGTCGTCCTAGAAGACAAAGCACTGCAGGCGCATCAGGAAGAGCGGTTCTAGTGGTTGCGCTATGCTTCCCTAAGCTGCATTTCGATGTCCAGAAACTTCGGGCTTTCTCCAAGGCGGAGATGCCATCCTTGTATCGTTCTAGAGCCAAGCATGCTTGAGCAAAAACCCAAGCACACCCCAAATGAACACCACGGTACCCTATAGGCTTGCTCACGTCGTAGGCTGAGCGAAAGTCGCCGAGTCGCAAGTGGCATAGGGCATAGAGGTATGTAGACTCGCTAGACCTGGGATCCTGCGCCAGCAAGCGTTCGGCGAAGAACAGGCCGTTGTGGTAAGAGGCATTATCGAGATGATAGTATATCGTTTGTCTTAAAAGACCACTGGTGACCGTCGGAGTGGGCGCCATAGTAAATGTTGCTGTCCAGTGATGAGGTTTGAGAAGGATGTTCGGGGGTTCGGACGGTGATGGCGCTGACGGAGTTGCCTAACGACGTGTTCTGGCCATGAGACAATCGATGCACAAGATCGTAATTAAATGATTCAATGGGAATAGGCCCGTCAGTCGGCGATCAACAATGGTCTTATTGACCAAATTGTTGTTTATTCTCGTGCTAAGCCGTTCGCGTGAGTGGCGGGGGCCAGCCAAATCGAAAGAAAACAAAGCAGCCGAGGGTCAGTCGCTGGGCAGTCGTAGTGGGTATCAGCGTCGTGAAACGAATTAATGATTAAGAAAACAACAAAGAGATGCAGAGCGCAAGCCAATTCTGTCGATCTAAGGTAGCCTTTGGTATGTCGCGGCCGAGGAAAGGAGCAAGAGGTCGTCACAAGTATGGAGTCGTTAAAGGCGAGCAAGTTGCAACCTTTCGTGAACGGGAACGGTGGGTCCTAACGAGCGAGCGAGCGAGACAGCGACAATTGTTGATGAAGACGGGACTGAAGGAAGCTCAAAAGTATAGAAGGGATGAAGAAAAAGAAGAAACTTCCCTGCTACCAGCTAATACGGCTTCGATATGAGTTGCTCATGGTATTGGGCGGGTTGCAAACTCAGCCTGGCCTTAGGGGATGCTGTAGGTACCAGAAGGTGCAGTGAACGTTATGGGCGTGCTTGCGTGAAACAGGCTTTGAATGTTTGGTGGTGACGGATTGGCCAAGCGCGCGGTACCTGCCTGGCATGACGGGATTGATATGATTGGCTCAGGGTTGCGCCTAGCAACCAGCCACCAAGTATATCTACTTGCCATCGCTCGTGTTTGAGGCGTGCTTCCAGGTACCAAGACTTGTATATATCGTCTCGGTCCTTCTAGCCACTGAGATTTCGTATCCGTACCTGCAAACTGTCTGCCTCTTCCATTTCCAGCCAATTCAACATTTCCTAACCTAGGTACCTACCTAGGAGGCTACCTAGGTTTTCTAACAGGGTTATAGACAGTTTTATTAGCATAATAGGCTATTAATCTAGCTAGAAAGCTATAGGTACCTTTAAAGCTATAGCTATAATACTAATTTATTATAATACTATTAATTTCTAATTAAAAAGCTAGCTATAGTTAATAAGCTAATATTATAATATAT
>JAAOAN010000459.1:0-26884 GCA_013396205.1 Fusarium mundagurra | reverse complement strand
ATCAGACATTTAACCGTGAAGTTCGAGAGATTTCACCTGCGCAGAGAGAAGTAGCTGGACAGTTCCATTCATACTGTACCAGTTTCATCACAAAAGGTGATCCGAATGCTGTAAAGGGCAAGTTTGCGCATAGACCGAAGTGGACACCGTTTGAGGACGGGGGTTGGGAAGGCAGCTGAGTTGGTTGAGTTTACGTGGGGAGATGAGCAGTGTGAGTTTTGGTGGAGGGTTTCGTCCAAGTGGGAGGACTAGAGAGGGCGTTGAATGAGACTAGACTGACTGTTGATCTCGAGTGCATGATCCCGTGATATGTGTTGTGCCCGGAGAAACAAACGTCGCCTCGACTAGCCCATGTCGACCCCATCTTGCCAAGAAACCCCGGGATCAATAACCTAGCATCGTGCATAACCATCTGGTCACATTAATTCCTTTTACGTAAAAGCAGCGTCAAAGTGGAATACCCCAGCTTTCACGCACATGTTCCCGAGTCATCACCGAATCCGGGGTATACAGGGTCCAAGACCAAGCTTCAATTGTATCTAACCAACACTAACTAACTAAACAAACACTTCATGACATCATAAAACATCTCCCACAACTAACTAGTAAGAGTATCGGAAGTTGGGGTTCTCAAAGTCAGTGAGATCCTGCAACACGGCATTCTCATCCTCCACAACAGGACCTTGAGCGTCACGAAGACGGTTTCGACGTATGAGCACGAATCGAAGCGCAATCGCAATGACGACTTGGCCTGCTACACAGCCGATGATGAGCTTGCAGCCGGTTTGGTAGATTGGTGCTTCGGAGCCGATGAAGCCGTGGGGACCGATGATGTTGCCGATGCAGTATGCGAGGAATACAAAGGCTGTGGCGGTGGTTCGCTTTGTGTAGCCGCCGACGTTTGAGGCGGGCATTTGAAGAGCGACGATGAGGGCACCGACGAAGGAAGCGCACTAAAACAGTTAGATGTGGTTCAGAGCGAGGGAGGTTGGGGACTTACCATGTAGTAACCAGCGAGAAGACCGCCCTTGTTGGAGCGAGGAAGTTGCCAGAAGAGCGTAACGGCAACAAGCGTGGGCAGAAGCCAGACACACATGACGATCGTCCTCACATTCTTGAACTTGGACGCAACATACGGTCCCGTAAACATGAAGATGGCGTTGCAAGCACCATACGGAATTCCGTATGCAGTCGTCAGCAGCGCATCATGCGTGAACCCCTTGACGATCAACTTGGAAAAGTTCGCAATACCTCCGTTGATAACCTCGTTCAACAGCGTAAAGAAAAACAACAACCAGATCTGCGAGTCCACAAAGACCTCCCTGATCTGATTCCACTTGATCTTCCTGTTAAACACACCCGTCTTATTCCTCGCGCTCTGCGCAATCAGCATCGCACGCTCCTCAACGCTGAATCTCTTCGCAGTGAGGATGTTGTTGGGCAGGAAGAAGAACAGGACTACACCCCAGCAGATCGTCAGTCCGCCGCAGAGTACGTAGATAGTCCGCCAGACATCCCACCCCTTGGCTTGACCGACGCCGTAGAACAGAATACCGCCAAACATGGCACCGAAGCCGTTGAAGCAGTAGAACAGACCTGCGCGCGCAGGCTGCGTCTCGCGACGAAACCATTGGGAGACGATGAGCATAAACGCTGGTGTGATGACAGCTTCAAAAGCACCGAGGAGGAAACGACAGACTGCGAGACCAGCGAAGTTCTGACACGCTGCTGTGAGGCAGAGAATAGAGCCCCATGTGATGACGAACGTGCTGACGATGGTGCCAGTTGGTAAACGCTGCGCGAGGTACGAAGCAGGCCACTCGGCGACGAGGTACGCAAAGTAAAAAATGGACGCCATCCAGGAGTATTCATCTGAAGTCATGCCAGTCGTTGAGAAGAGATCGAAGACAGCTGAGTAGCCTAGAGCTTGCTTATCGACATATTGAAGAAGATACGTTCCGCAGAGGAGCGGCATGAGAGACCAGTCGACTTTTCTGCGGAGTTTCTTGAGGGCTTCTTCATCGGCCATGAGCTCGCTTAGGCGGGAGTGAGCGATGCCATGTTGCTGGAGGAAGAGTTCTGCCTCATCGAGGTCAGTGATGGTGCCGTTCTTGATGTCTGCCTCTACGTCGTCGTGGTCAAGAGGGATGATCTTCTTGTCCACCTCGATGTCATTCTTTGTATCCGCCATGATGTAGGTTTGAGATGTAATTCAGAGGAGATGGGTCTCGTCCTGACATGTCGAAAAGGAAAGCAGCGACTGAGCGCCCTTTTTGAACCCGGGGGCGATTGATTATACGATTCATGATCTGGGGTATATCAGTGGAGCATATTGTGATAAGTTGAGTGGAGGTGCTGAGATACCGCTAACCAGGGTGTTGCTCAGTGCATCCACTGTTTTGAGATAGGTAAGTTACCTAACTGGGATGCGGGGGATGGGCTGGGATGGGAGATGTTTTCCCGCGGAAAACAAAAAAAGAGGGCGGTGGAGAAAGCGGAGTCTAGAATTGGCAGCGAGAGAGGAGATAGGATGTTAGGTTTGGAGATATCGTGAGTTGAGAGATAAACTTGGCGTGTTTGTATATCTGATAGACGAGAGATGGGCTGATGATGTTTGTGATAGGGATGGGTTGAGTGCGTCATTGATTGAGGGTGAGGAAGAATGATGGGTCTGGTCTGAGATGGAGATGGCGAAGAGATGAGCGAACATAGTTGAACATTGAACATTGAACAGTTACAACATCGACAGAACATGGCAGGGATGAGTAACTCCAGTATCAGCTCTCACCGTACTCAATTCGCCGAACAGTCTCAAAGATCACCGATTGCATTGTCTATCTCATTTTATACTCCCACCCAAACCTCAACCCACCAACACCAACACCACGCTCCCAATCCCAACCCAACTTCAAAGACTCCAAACCCTCTTCCCAGCAAACCACGTCTCCCTAATCTCAGCCTTCAACAACGTCCTACTATCCCACTCCATATCCGCCACAACCAAATCCGCAAACTTACCCACCTCCAACGTCCCAACCCTCCCATCCTGGAAAACACTCCTCGCCGCGCCCTGCGATCCCGCAACTACCGCCTCGCAAACACCAAGCTTGAAATGCTCATTCACCACCTCCTCACACTCTGGCTCCCTCGCTGAACGTCGTGTCGCAGCGACGTATACGTTGTGCAAGGGGTTCCAGGGGGCTGTGGGACTGTCGCTGCCGAGGGCGAGGAGAGCGCCTGAGTCGGCGAATTCACGGTATGCGAAGGCGCGGTCGCGACGGGCGCCGATGAGACGGGGCCATGCGCGGAGGATGGCTGGGTCGGCGTGGACGGGCTGGATGGATGCTGTGAGGCCTAGTTTTCCGAGACGCTTTGCGTCTTCGGGGGATGAGACCTCGAGATGTTCGATTCGGTGTCGGGATCCTGGCTTGCCGTACTTCTCGAGCATGTCAACCGCCATATGAATCGCTGCATCACCTATGGCATGAAGCGCTATTTGGATTCCAGCATCAGCGGCCTGTTTGACAACAGGTTCAAGATCCTCTCTTGACCAGAACGGCGGCGGTGATGCGACTGAAGAGTACGGTTCTGAGAGATATGCCGTGCAGGCGTCGATGATGCCGTCGCAGATGATCTTGATGCCCGCGATGCGAAGATCAGGAGAAGTCTCTAGACTATACTGCTTCGCAAGTTCAATCGCCCTGTCAACCTGCCTCATGCGCTCTTCAACTGTATCAGCAGGCTTGACGATCCAATACGCCGTAACACGCATCGCCATGTCGGGATATCTCCTCTTCAGCTCAACAAGACTCTCCCAGCTGTACTCATCCATCGCCATCTCGATTATCCCCGTGTATCCTGACGCATGATACGCTTTGAACGCAGCGAGCATACACTCAATCCGCTCCTCATTCGACGCAAGCTGCGCAAGGGTCGGCCAGACAATTGACAGAATGGACGCTTCGCTGAGAACACCAGATGGTTTACCGTTCTCATCCCTCTCGATAATACCACCCGGAGGATCCTCCAAATCAGCGACCTTCATCTCCTTCAAGCCCGCTGAGTTGCACCACGTCGAGTGCATGTCCTTGGTATCAACATAAATCGGCCTCTCATCAATCTCATCCAGAATCTTGGCCGTCACACCATCGGGAGTCATGGAGTGCATCCATCCCTTTGCCATGATCCGCGGAACATCCGGATTCGCCTTTGCGTACGTGCGCAGCTCGTGAATAATATCCTCCAGGTTCTTACAGCCCTCCAGCGCAATCTTTCTCAACGACTGGCCCAGTAGCAAAAGATGCATATGCCCATCTACAAAACCCGGCAGAACGGTCTTCCCCGCGAGATCCTGCGTGATAACATCCCCTGTGACTTTGGCCTGCACTTCATCGTTTGTACCGACGGCTTGAATGATGCCGTCTTTTATGTACATGCTCTCAGCAAAGGTGGGTTCGTCGGCCAAACTGGCGACAGTCCTCGAGAGGATCTTGCCATTGATGAAAAGAGTCATACTGTAGAAATTCGACGGGTGATCAGAACATGTTTTTTTTTGACAGCGCATCGGGCAGAGGAGGTACTTATATAACCATTCGCCTTCTTGATTTGGGCCGCGTCCATGCGGGAGCCACTCAAGTGGGCTAAGATGTGCCTATCACCAAATTCGGGGCTTGATGGTGGGGTGAAGAACTGTCCAATGTCGTTGTGATGCCCTGAGACAAATGCATGCAGTTTGATATGGCATTTACTGATAGGTCCTCTACGCATGTATCTTTTTTGATCCCTTCAAAGATCTACACAATATAATTACAAAGCATGCTCGTGCCTGAGATTATTTACAGTACAACCTCGGCATCGTCATGTCCGGCACCGGCCTTGAACTCGTGGGGACCCTTGATTTTAACCTGTCATCGCCTACATGTCTAATTGGTTGCTTTTCTCATAACAACGGGTCCCGTGAAAATCGCTCACTGAGATGATCTTATCAGATGGAACGTCATCTGATCTGATCTAATGCACGCAATTCGTACCAGGTTTTCCAAGACCGAGGTCTGGGTATTTCGCCTCCACCGCTTTTCTTCTGTGGCGCTAAAGAATGTACCCTTCCCCTTCCCGGGAATAAAATCTGGTCTGGTCAGGATACATGCTTCGACTGTTACATCGGATGGATTAATTTGGAGCGAGACGTTTTGCTGGTGCTGGATGTGTTGAAGGGGGCTCGAAACTTGAGTCTGGAGCTGAAGTCTATCTATGCTCTGGTGGGCACTGAGCGTGGAGCGACGTAGGCGCTGTAGCTGCTGCTCTCGAACACGAAGTTGCACCCAATCCGAGGAAGCTATCGTGGACTTAAAGTGTGACTGTTCCGTTGAGTGCCTTCACGGTATGGCATCTTCCCCCATTAATGCAAGTCTTCTAGAGTCAACAGCATCGGAAAAAGCCAATCTGAGCCATAGAATAATTGTAATTGTAAATGATTGCGTCCGTCACTGTAAGAGTACACATAGTGCAGCTCAACTCTTTTGCAGACCTTGACGCCGTAGTATTGAGATTCAACGCTCTGCAACTCGTTTCTGCTCTCCCTAAATACACATTCCATCCTCGAATACACCAATGTTCTCACTCAACCCTTTGACATGATCGTCGACACAGTCGACGGGAGCGTCCCCTTCAACCCTAGAATCTCGCGACGTCGCCCGGAACCCTCTTGTTACTTGACTCTCGCAGTTGTGACTCCATCAACGGCCTTCCCGTAGTTGAAGAACATACTAAGCCTTTATTCTTCAACCTCGGGCCTTCAAGGGTACAGCGCGAGAAGTTGTCGGTCACATGCGATGATGGACATATCATGCATGCATGGCCTTTCGGGAGAGCTGTTCAAATTTGAGAGAGCGATGGTGTCTTTTGGGTAAGGTTTATGTTACGTGTTGAGTTGCGATGCCAATGGCCGAATGACTGGGAGGCTTAAAATTAATATCGTGGATGACCTTGTTGCTGTGTTAAGTTTGCTTCACGAACTCTGTCATGATCACGCAACAAGTCAATCAACTCCCCAATGCGGGGTTCTTTACATTAATACTTACAGTTATACTACTTTTGTGCTGGAGAAGATGTCGAATGGACCTCAAAGAAGTCACATGGTCGTCTTGTCTGAACAAAGAACATCATGGGTTGACGACAGCCTCGAATGCGGAGATGGGCTTTGCAATAACCTGACAACGGACGCATCACGTTATACAGACAGGTGATGTCGACAAAACAGTAACTTCAATGTTGCTGTATAATTCCTGAGATCCTGCCAGGTTGAGTGATGCCAGTGACCTCCTATTCCGTCTCGTCATCCATCGAGTCTTCATCTGCAGCTTGAAGTACAACTGTTGACCGTCGTCGCTACCATACCCTGTAAGCGCTCTACTGCAAGTCATCAGAAGTGTAACTGACAACCAAGTCCAGCTACCAAAATGACCGACGAGTTCGAATGCGGCTTCAGCGTCTACCCTCCTCTCCCCCCAACACCCTCCAACCAATCTCTCTACGCTCTCTTCCTCGCCCGCCTCAGAACAACATTCCCATCACAAACCCATCCCTCCACAACCAAACCGCTCCTCATAACCGACGCCGATCCCGCCTTCTACTACTTCGCGCTTCCCAAGTATCCCAAGATCCCCGCCCATCCTGAACACTGTAACTACTTCCTGAGTTTCCGTCTTGGCTTCGGAAACGGTGGTTTACCACGAGAAACAGCTGTTGCTCATGTCCTGGAGGTGCTCGTTATTGCGAAGGAGTGTTTTGGCGAGAGGGTTAGGTACTGGAATGGGATGCATAGGATGCGGTGTAATAAGCAGTGGGGGTACTATACGCTTGGGGATGTTGAGGAAGCGGAGAAGGAGGTCAAGAGGTTGTGCAGGAATATGGACTTCAGGTTGTTGTGATGGAGACAGTGGTGGAAAAGCTGGAGGAAAACAACGTCGTGGAAGTTGGACCTCTAGCTCTGCTTGGCTAGTAGTCTCCTTTTCTACATTTACAAGGGAAATATATCTGAGTTACCTTCGATCACAAGTCCCCCATCTCCACCAATATTCCGATAAAGCAGTAACTTGCAACTTCGCCTTCAAGATGAGTTTAAGTGCCCTCCCAATGATAGCAGGCTACAGACGAACCTTTCCTGCATTTGACAGGGTCAATATGTTGCACTAGCACGATGTTTCATATATCCTTCGGATCTACTACTGAATCAGTTAGCAGAGGCTCTGGACCATCAAACGTTGTCAAGATATCTTAGTATGGGGCTCTTCTTGGCGTCGACCACATTCAACTTGGACTCGCGATCCCGCTAGATGAAGCGTAAAGCATGCCCTTGTACTCTACAGTATAGTTTGTCCGCCCGGAGCGTACGAGGCCTGATCACACGGCTTTCGACACACACAAAGTCAACTAATTTAGCCAGATTCTGCCTTTAACAATAACCAACAATAACCCCGGCCATTCTGAGTAGCACTATTTTAATCCCAAGACAGGCATCTCTAGAGATAAGGGTATAGAACGCTATACATGAAGCCCTTGCTCCGACATATTTGAGCTCAAAGCCTACACCTCCTTACAAGAAATAGCCGAGACCTCATCCGTCGGACTTGGACGTAACACTCTAGTCAGGCTTGTGGATCCTGAAGGATGCTGATCGGTCGCATTGAGGTCAGCAATTGTGCGCTACTGTTGACTTCCTCTTGACAACATGTTTCAAGAGCTACCAGATGATTCAGTGCAGTTTGCCCGAAAACTTCATGAGGGGCGCAGGCTGAGTCCACTGAGGGACGAGGAGAGCCCCTTCTGTCTCCGACCCTCACATCTTTAGCCATTTATCCAGTGAAGTATGTATGGTGCATGTTTTGATCGCTACATTTGAGCCGAGGCTTGGTCGTGGCTAATCTGCTTGCACAGTCGCAGTAATGAAGAAAGAGCCTCAGATCGGGATGCAGCTATACTTCGCACCCAGCGAACTACCTCCTCGTGAGCTTCAAGACTTGCTACGCCGTCCAATTCTATCAGTCTTGCCTCCATTATCTTTGCGGTTATTTGGTTATGCGTTTGTGTACTCCCAAGCATCCCGGAATTCGTATCCACGCGTTTGGCGATAACTTCATTTGTCGTCATTAGCCGATGCAGACAAAAAGGAGGCAGACACCAGACACCGCGCACCCTCTGCATTGGTAAGTGGCGAAAAGGAAGTACTCTCTGCTGGTGCAGTGGCTTGATCATCAATGCAGGCCTCTTAGTCTATTCCTGAACAATCAGAGATGGGAAGGTTTGTTCGTGATGTTTAATTTATGGGTTCGTCTTTCGAAGCAAGATTTGTAGGTTAGAGTGTCGCGAGTCTGATCAGATGGACAAGATTTTTGTTTAAGCCTCGAAGCTAAGAGCAAAGTATGCGCAAATGCTGGAGCAAACAACTTCGCAACTGCCAGCGCCAGGCAGGAGCGCGAAGCAATACTGCTCAACCATCAAGATCCATCTCCTCTCCTCTCAACTCCATCGCAACATCTCTTCCATCTTCACCCCCCATAAACACACTCCCCCATCTCAATAATCGCATTCAACATGTCTTTTGAGTGCGGCTTCGACATCTTCCCCCCCCTCTCCTCAACCCCCGAGAACAAAATGAGCTACGCCGAATTCCTCGACGACATAACAACCGTCTATAAAACCGACGAAGAAACGCGCCTCCTCATCCTCCCCTCCGACGCCGACTTCCCCAAGTTCCTCGACAAGCGCTTCGTCCACTTCGTGCTCACCAACAACCCGCGCATCCCCGCCGACCCCAACAACTGCGACCTGTTCTACAGCCTGCGCGCCTCGAGCGTCTTCGACGCCAGCGTCATCGACACCATAAAGGAGATCGCCATCATCGCGGAGCACCATTTTGGAAGCCGTGTGCACTTCTGGACCGATAACAGTGTCATCTACACGAGGGGCGAGGTCACCCGCTCGGAGTGGGAGGTCTCCAAGAGAAAGGATGTCTCGGGCTCGAAGTGAATGTGAGAAGCGCGCTTATTCTTACCCCGACATTTCCTATTACGCTACTATGGAGTTTATACGCCCGCATCTGCCAATATTGCGCGGCAGTCGTGGCATGGGCTTACTTTTTACGGGTTGGGGCTGACGTTGGGACCGAAGGCATGGGAATAAGCACCAGAGTGTGTTATTTTATTAGATCATTAAGGCAAATGCGACAGATCAGTTCATCCTGATACAGGGATATCTCCAGCCAACAACAAAAAAGAAAAAGAACAAGTTCAATCATAGCGTGCTCCCATACGTCCAAATATCTAGTCAAAATTCAGGGTTGTCATGTCTTGGTCCATTTAGAGTAGTGCTACTAGGGACGCATTAGCTTTGGCATTTGGGTTAAAGTGATTATCTTGCTGACCTGATCGAGCTTCCCATGACTTGTAGGGGTCGGCTGGCTTTTTTGTAGGGTCGACTGAGCCTGCGAGCTTCCTCTGGATCTTTTCCTTGAGTGAAGGTTTATAGGGTGTTGTTTCAAGACCTGTTTTGTTAGTGAGAGTGATTGAAAGGATGTGAATGAGACATACCAGGCTTGGTACTTGTTGAAGGCTTTGTTGTGTCAACGAGTGTTGTCTCGGAGACGTTGGCGTTCTTGTATGTAGGGTTCGACATCTTGATGCTGAAGTTGTGTGTTGTTTTATAAGTGTAGTGTATAGTGTAGAGTGCTTCTTTGAGTGTAGTGCGAATGTCTTGTAGACTGTAAACTGTATTGATGCTGATGTATCTTGATCTGATGCCTCAAATCTCGGGGACACAGCTTCTACTTATACTCGAGATAGAGTCTACACACCATCAACCGATTGAGTCACAAACGTTAAAAAATGACATCTCAGCGCCCTTGAAATGGATCACATCTTGTCAGCCCTGCATGATTGAAGGCTTTCGATCCGACTCCGAGTGACACATTCCGCACTCTGCATCACCACTCGGCGAGCCAAAAGCAGTATAAACCCCTGTAAGACGAGCTGAACCAAGTGGGTACTCGACCCCAAGTCCCCATTATTCTCGAGCCGAGTCCCTCGAGTTCAAGCCGAAGCCACTCATTGTCAAGCCGAGTCCACGAGTCTCAGGCCCGAGTCCACCAAGTCAAGCCGAGTCCTCTATTGTCAAGCCGAACCCCACACTCAGCACTCTATTTTTACATCAAACGCAACACACACACAATTTTGAGGCCGATATCTCGAGCCGAAGTAACCTCCAAGCCGAGAATCAAGATTTATCATCATCGGATTCATCAGCAATTCAATGGCGCCATGTCAACGGCCCCTCTCCTCCTACGCCTAAACGGTCGTCCGCAAGCCTGCGATCCATGTCGTGCGCGGAAAGTAGCCTGCGACCACGGCCAGCCAACCTGTTCTCGCTGCAGAAAGCGGAACGAGACGTGCGTCTACACCGTTTCGGGCGCCACGGTCAAGAAGCAACGGCTTCGGTCCCCTGTTCGCACCGAACCTCAACCTCCACCTGTACCAAGCAGTGACTCGACGCCTTCACCCGCCGTGGCTCCTGGTTATCTCGGCTTCACCAGTCACAATGCTGTCTTTGAAGAAACGCGCAATAGCCTCTCGCTCGTCCACGGGCCCCCAGTGGAAGTTGTTGAGCCGAGGGCGCCGAGGGCTAGAAGTGTGATTGATCTCCCGTCTCACTTGAGGGAGATGAGTCTTTATGTTCTTCGGTGTTTACCTCAGGCACAACATGATGTTATGGCGCATAGACTTCACTGTCTCACGGATGGATGGATCTTTAGAGCGATTCAGGAAATTATCGACACGCTTCATAAAGATTGGGGACGGTATCTCACATCGCGAGATGATGCGGACTTGGATGTGGTGGCGCGGCATGTAAGCCATAACACGGCGAAGCCTTTGCGCGATGAGCATTCGAGTGCAAAGGCTTGGACTGATCAGTTCACGGGGAGTAATATCCGATGGGAGTCGGTTGGGTTGATATGGACGTACTGGGATGGCTCGCCGAGTTTTGATGCGCCGGTTGTGGTGAAGTGTTTGGGGTATTGCATTGAGCTGGCGAGACATTTCACACCTGGGAATGATATCATGCTGTATCTTTGCTACCGACATGTGACCACTGAGTCTCTTGTCTCAGGCGATGCAGGTGAGTTGATGTACATCCCATCAGTTGAATGTCGCTGACACTTGTAGGTTTGGCATGCTGGCGCTACTTTGCAGAGACCGTCGCACTCCTCACATTCCTCGGTCGACACGTTGGATCAGAAGACACAAACTACATCCCCTCTCTCTGCTCCGAACACAGACGTCGCATCACCGCCCGCGTCTTCAACGTCGACAAAGTCCTCGTCTCCTTCACAGGCCGTCCGCCGCTGCTCAGTCGTCGCTTCTTCTCATCCCCTCTGCCACTCGACCTGACAGACTTGGACCTTGAATCTGATCAAGCTACCATACGTCGTGCTGTGCAAGAGTTAGATGCCAATGGCTTTCGCCATGTCGGTGATCTGAAAGGATCGTCTATGGTCAGGGCGCGGTCACAGATTGCTTACATCAAGGATGAGCTTCTTGAGATTGCACTTGCGAATAGTGTCAAGGTCACATTCGAGAGTCTAACGTACGTCACTCTCGTGTTTCTTAGTTCTGTGCTGACAAGGATAGTGAGATCAAGGCTCGCGCTGAGAGGACGTATGAGAGCTTCCCAGCCAATCTCATCCATCGACCCGACGAACTCGACGATCCAGACTGCGATGTCCAAAAAGTATACTCAAGAATTCTTATTCGACTAGAACACATGCAGAATCTCTTCTTTGTAGAAAGACTGTTGCTCCGTCTCGGCCACATTGATGAGAACCGATTACTCCCGATTAGCTTTGAGATGGTCACCTTGACACTCCTTTTCTGGACACACCAAGATCGCTTCTCCGGCATGAGACGAGATTTTGAATGGCTTGTAAGTCAATTTTCCCAATTATAGCCTCCTATCTTTCTAACACATCCAGCTCATGGCCTTTGCCGCACCCGGAGGCGGTATCCTCTGTCTCGAACTCCTCCGCCCAACATTCCGCGGTACCCATCCCGACTGCCCCAAACTCAGCCGTTCCGCCATAATCCAAAAACTCAGTCTTCTAATCGGCTTCCTCGACTGGGTCCGCCCTCCCGCTCCCAACGCCGATCTCTGCGCAGACTGCAAAGCTGTTATACAGGGTGTACTAGACCACAATCTCAACGCCCCAATTGCAGGCGGAGGAGCATTGGATACGCTGGATTGGGATATTCCGACGCAGTTGGATTTTAATTTTGATCTTTTGGATACGTTTGATTGGTTGAGGCCTGAGCAGCTAAGTCTCCCTGCGTGAGGTGAGGAAGTCTTGGATTGCGGTGTTGGTCTTGGAGGGAGCTTGGATATGGATCCAGTGGCTGGTGTTTAGCTTGACGGTTTGGAGATTGGGGGCCCAGGATGAAAGCATTTGTTGCTGTTGGGTAGTAGATTGCTCGGGCTCTGATGGGACGATGAAAAGAACGGGCTGTGAGATGTGAAAGTCTTCAAAGCCTTGTTCGTCGGGAGCAAAGAGGTTATCCTTCCACATGCGATACCATCGACACACGCCTTTATACCCATCAGTCGAACCGAATGCCTTGAGATGTGCTTTCCGCAGATCTTCGGTATACCACGATGCGATGGGAAGTCTGCGGTCTTCACGCACAAACTCCTCCATCTTGCCAAGAGGATGAAACCACGACTCCCATTCTTCCCGATCGCGACAAAACACCAGACTCATCGCCGCTTCGGCGTTCTTCTCGAGAATTTCCTGCGAGGTGAAGTCGGCTAGCCACGGAATGTAGCCGAGCATCTCGTACCCCAGGAACTGCTTGGTCATGGTGTTGATCATGTCAACGTCGAATGGCGTCCCCAGCTTTGGTGGTCCGACTGCTAGAAATACGAGAGCGTCCCAGCGTGAGGGGTGATAAGCTGCCATTCTTGATAGAAGCGTCGCGCCGAAGTCATGGCCAATTCCAACGACGGTTTTGAGGTTCAAATGGTCGAGAAGTTCGATGACCTCATCGCTCATGGGCTTGAGGCGGTACGCGTTTACATCTGTTGGCTTGCTACTTTCACCATAGCCGAGCAGATCCAGAGCCACGACGCCGTAACCCTCGGACGAGAAGTGCCGGATTTGATGAATCCAGTCTGCGAGGGTTGATGGGAAGCCGTGAAGAAAGAGAAGGGTTGTGGATTGGGAGGTTGGAGGGATGAAGATGTACGAGTATTCATTGCCGCTTCGGGATGTAAATCTCTGTCGCGCGGGTAATTCGAGTGCCATCTTGATATACTATCAATCATCAATTGATACAGAGTAAAATCGAAGCAATTGAACGGAGTGACGATGTCTCGGAGCTTTATACCCTCGCGGAAAGTTCTCGGATACTTCCTCCCTACCCCACGTCATCTCTCACGAATCCTCAATATACCTCTCATAAACCTCCCCATAAAACCTCCTTCCAATCTCCCTATGACTCCTAACCTTTGTCCTCAACTGCGTCTCCCCCCAGGTATCATACAAGCCCCTCACAAACGGATTATCCACCGCTCCCGCCTCACCCGCCTCCTCGCCTTCACCCCAGCGTTCAAAATGCTCCTTCAACGAAGTCATCGCCTCATCCCTCGTTAGATCACGTCGCACGCCTTGAAAGAACGGAACGCTGAATCTTTCTTCTGGGGAAGATAGGACGCGGTGTGTTGTCGCTTTGCATACACCATTGGTCACGACTTCGAATGCTTGGCCGATGTTGACGACGAAAGTGTCCGGGATGGCGGGGACGTCGATCCATGAGCCGGATTTGTTGAGGACTTGAAGACCGTTTACTTTGGGGGATGCTTGGAGGAGAAAGGTCCACCATCCTGAGGAGTCTTTGTGAGGACCGACGCCTTGGGATGATGTTGTTGATGCAGGGTAGTGAACCAGTTTAAGACGATGTTGGTCGGATAAGTACGAGAAGAAGGTGTCATCCGGAAGATCAAGAGCTCGCGCAACAAGTCTCAAAAAGCGTTCCCCTAGTAGTGTAAGTTCCTCAATATACCGCGTAACAACACCTTTCAACTCCGGAAGCGCAGTTGGCCATTGATTCGGACCCCTCAACCCATCGTACAGCGGCGCATCATGAGGCGCTCTCTCAAGTTCCGTCGCAAGCTCAACCTGTTCCCTCAGATCCGTTTTCCCAGCTGTTGTTTCCGTGCCAGCAGCGCTGTATCCCAGAAAGTGAGGGGAGTTTTCTAAAGCGATTTCTTGTTTTGCTGAGGGGGGGAGGGCGAAGAGGTCTGGGAGGATGTTGATGAGGGCTGTTATTGTGGAGGTGGGGACGGAGTGGTTGGAGATGTAGAGGAAGCCGATGTCTGTGAGGGCGGTGCGGAGAGTAGAGAGGGTTTGGGGCGTGGGGGATGAGATGTCGATGATGGGGATTTGGGTGAAGTCTTGAGAGGGCATTTTGATGATGGTTGTTGAGTTGGGAGTGAGTATCTGGGTGTAGTGAGTGGTTTGTCACAGTGTTGGAGATCACGCAATGAGGGGTTCACTGATGCGATGTCGGCAGACGATTCAAAAGCCACTGAACAATACATCGTCTTCTCGATACACTCAATTAACCTTTGTCTCCTTCAATTGTTCACTTGTTCAACGGAACATACCGTCGCAACATCATCACTACCCTACACCATCCAACCAAAACCTATTGGATCACCATCTCATTTTATTTAACCGCCCCAGACAAAGACGCGATAAGATAAGATTAGCCCACCACACCATACCAACATAATGGAACACTCAAGATAAAACGTGGGGCGCTAGCAAGATCTGGGTCACAGCTGCATAGAGTTAATCTTGACACGTTAATTTTTCGCCATAGGATTGGACACCCAGGTCTACGGAGACACATTAATCTCTCAACGCCACGGAAAGGGCAGGGGTATTCTAAAGCTTAGCTTAGCTCACTGAAGCCAAGCCAAGACTGCAGTAACCCCTTTCTTATTGTTTGTGGCGAAAAAAAAGGCGCAAGGTTAATTACTGAGTGAGGTAGGTAAGGTAATTAGGTCGCTTTTCTTGCTGCGCCGTTTACGAAAAACAGGTTCTTATTTTCGCGTCAGCCAAGATCTTGTTTAATATTCGTGTGGTTCGATTCATGGCATGTTGCAGCGATTCGCACGCACTCTACCTACTGTAGGTACTGTACACTAAGATTGGCGCCCCCTTTTGAAGCTAGAGATAACTCTTACTCAAGACGGTTTCGTGTAGAACATGACAAGCTTCCAACAGAGTCACCACGTGCAACACATGGTACGTAACACCCAACAAATGCCGAGAGAGACCCTGTAGCAATTATACTTTCGAAGATAAAGACCCTTATTCTAGAACAATTGTTGCGCGCGCCCCTTTTCTCTTTAACTTCGGTATCGTTTATTTCGTTTACGCGTACGGACCAATACGGGCACCCGCGGGACAGTCCCTATCCCGAAAAAAAAAAGAAAGAAAGCAAGCAAAAAAATTCAGGGTCTCTGCACTGTAACGCCCCCCGCCTGCAAGTAAAGCTAGCTGAACAGGGGGGAGTGGGGACGGGGGGCGCAGGACCCAGAACGCGTGTTGTTTTCCGAGGGTGGAGGAGGGATTTTCGTATCCATCGGACGGAGCAAGAGAATTGAGCTATTCCTGGAGGGGGAGGTATCCGATTACGCGTTAGAGAGAGAACGAGGAGAACGAGACGAGAGTGAGTGGTCCGTACGGAGTACGGAAAGTGTTTTGAGTAGTGGTATCTGTTACGCGTAATTGCAGACCGACGGACGAGAGTACGTGTATCTCGTCTCCTTTTCAGGTGTTTCGTTCACAATCTGTCATCATCACTCGCATACGCACGCAAGCAAGCAAGCAAGCAGGGTGGAAAAATAAGCTATTTTCTAGAACGTGTCCCGTCACTGTCACCCTCCTACCCTCCAAAGCCACACTCGGGTCTAGATCTATCCCCCTACGCAGCAAACTTAACTGACCTACCAGGGATTATCACTCTACTCTCTTGCTTGTTTCACAAGCCCATATCCACCTTCGGTGCCCCCAAGACCAGTTTAATATGTGGTCCTTGCACCCGAGAAGAAGAAAAAAAGACTTGGCTACAACAGGGGGTTTCTGGAGATGAGATGTGGTCAATCTCCTCCCCCAGCAGACGCTATCTTTTTGGCTATTGGCATGAGGAGGGGGGGCGAATATGCGCCCATTGGAGTACGTACGTACGATGTGAAATAAATGGATAGCTTCGACGGCTGTGCCCCTGATGTGTGATGTTTGAGAGAGCCAGTGGAAGTACTTATCTCGTTGTGCTGCCTCGGCTGTTTGCTGCTGTGATTCCCCGTTCTGCTCTGATTGTTCTTCATTCATATCCACTCTCTTTTCCTACCTGCAGTGACACTTGATTCACTGTTCCTCTCCTTCTTCCCTTTTCTCTTTTCTTTCTCAATTTGTCTCTCCTTTTCATTTCGACATTCCTTATATACCAAAAAACACACATCACCGAAATGAACCGCGACAAGATCTTGACCGCTGCGGCGGTTGAGAGGATGATCGCAGCTGGTCAAACAATCGTCGTCTTCGAAGACTCAGTACTCAAGCTTGATGGATGGATGGATAGACATCCCGGTGGAAGATTAGCAGTTCTTCACATGGTGGGCAGAGATGCCACCGACGAGATGAAAGCGTAAGTCACGATGCTTTTTTATGGTGTTGAGGTTGAGTGTTGTGACGGTTGCACTACACCAAAAAGGGAAACACACTACAACTACAACACCCAATTGGTCTCTACACGTCAATATGACATGTACAGTGCATTTGTGTGTGCGTGGGGGGGGGAACAACAAGACACAGATCAGATGAGAACAGATTAAGCTAACATGTTTATTCTTCTTTGGGATAGTTATCACTCGGAAGCGACCTTGCGAACAATGAAGGCCTATCGGATCGGTCGGAAGCAAGGATCCTGGGTGAACCGCACACCACCAATTAGAGGCGGCGTCTTCCGCCTCGACGCCCAAGATATCGACATGTCGGACTCGAGCACATCCTCCGACACCGACGACAACGACACCACGAGTCTCGACGACGCCGTTAGTTCCGCCTCGTCATCGCCCAGCGTGGTCGACGACGTCAAGGATGAGGGACAAGGTCTTCGTCAGCGGACAGTAAAGACGGCAGATGATTTGCGAAAGCGCACTGCGACGCTGCGTGTGGCGAATGCAGGAGTCGCTCGGGAGATTCAGAACGACCTTGAAACGTACCCTTCGCTGGATACAAGGGTGCAGGATGAGATTGCGAGAAAGTACCAGCTTCTTCACCAGAGGATTCACGATGAGGGTCTTTATCAGTGTCCGTACGTCGAGTATGGGAAGGAGATGATGCGGTACACCACGCTGTTTACGCTCTTTGGTGTGTTGTTTTATAACCAGTGGTACATCACATCTGCCGTGTTCCTGGGATTGTTCTGGGTACGTCGCTCTCCTTGTCGTGTTGTTGAAGCTTTTGACTAACTTGGGTAGCATCAAATCATGTTTAGCGCGCATGATGCTGGCCATCTTGCGATTACGTCTAATTTTGTCGTCGACACTCTTATTGGCATGTTTATTGCTGATTTCTGCTGTGGTCTGTCGATTGGATGGTGGAAGAGCAGTCACAACGTGCACCACCTTGTGACGAACCAACCTGTAAGACACTCACCCTTCATCAACCACGACACAATACTGACCTATTTAGGAACACGATCCTGATATTCAGAACGTCCCCCTGTTTGCGACATGCCCCTCATTCTTCAAGTCCCTTCGCTCAACTTACTACAACTTCACTTTCGTCTGGGACGCCGCAGCCGATTTCCTCGTTCCCTTCCAGCGCTGGACTTACTACCCCGTCATGGGCATCGCTCGCTTCAACCTCTACCTCCTCTCCTGGCTCCACGTTCTGTCTGAAAAGTCCTCTCAGCTTGGAAAGAGTCGTGCCTGGTGGATTCGACCTACCGAGATCACCTTCATGGCCTGCTACTGGTTCCTCTTCGGCTACTGCCTCCTCTGGCGCGGTCTCCCCGACTGGACCACCCGCGTCATCTTCGTCCTGGTCTCCCACATCATCACCATGCCGCTGCACGTGCAGATCACCCTCTCCCACTGGGGAATGTCGACCGTCGACCTCGGCGAGACCGAGTCCTTTGCGCAGCGCCAGCTCCGCACCACCATGGACGTTGATTGCCCCGCGTGGATGGACTTTGTGCACGGCGGTCTGCAGTTCCAGGCTGTTCACCACCTGTTCCCTCGTGTGCCGCGCCATAACCTGCGCAAGGTGCAGTTCATGATCCGGGAGTTCTGCAACGACACCGGTGTGCCGTACTCGATCCTCAACTTCACCGATGGTAACAGAAAGGTGCTGGGCCGGTTGAAGGATGTTAGTGATCAGTTGGATATCATGATCAAGTGTCAGCAGCACATGGCGAGGACGGGAGAGAGTGGATTGCATTAGATTTTTATAGACTAGACTTGCGAGAGCGCGTGCGATTTGTTTTTTGCGAGACAGTACAAGCAATAGATTTCTGTCTACTTCATTCACAGTGTCCATCGACTTTCCTCCATAGTAGCAACATATCCTCGTGACCATACATGGAATCCTGCAAAATGATACCGCTGCCTACTCATCGAGCGGAGATGATAGTTAAAATCACATGGGTATCTCATCCATCCTTTCATACGCCTAGACCGTCCAACGCCATGTGAGTCCTTGTTACCTCACTACCCTGTACTCAGCCCAATCGTCACATCGCTTCATCCACTACTCAACGTTTCCATGCCAGGAATACTCGTGAATAAGAGCGAACAGGTGAAATAATGGCGAGATATAAAAGACGAAGCAAAAGAGAAAAGTCGAAACGCAAAAGAAAGTCGTTTGGTGCGGCGAGGCGTGAGTGTCTGTCTTCGCAGCGTGCGCTGCTCAAACCCCACCCTGCCAGTACGCGGAAATGTAGGTACGATCGTTGTACATAGCCTCAATCTCATCAGCCGGACCTTGGGGGACATCATCCAGGTCAGCACCAGCCTCGAGGAGAGCGAAGAGGATTGATCGGCAAGTAATCCAATTCTGGAACTGCCCGTGGCCATAACGAAACGCAAAAGCAAGCGGTGACTCGCGCTGACTCAGAAGAACGGCCTCCATGAACGTCTCATCAGGATCAGCGCCATGGTCAAGGAGCCAGTTCACAGCCACAGTCTGTCGAGACGAGATGGCCTGGCGCAGAGGACGCCAGCCGAGGGTGAGGTAGAGACGCTGGCCGTGCCCAAAGGTCAGAGTCGAGTAGAGCGGCCAGTGGGTGTCGACCACGGCGCCGTGCTCGAAGCAGCGCTCAAAGGTGGCGATGTTGCTGGTGGCTGCTGCGAAGAAGAGCGGGTACCAGTGGTCGTGTTTGCCCGCGAGCTTGTAGATCTCCTTGTTGAGGATGCGGTAGAGGTACTTTGAGGTTCGGGCGAGGCGGGAGGCGCCGCGGAAGATGAGGAGCTTGTTGATGTGGAGGAGGATCTCCTGCGGGAGGCGCTCGAGGGTGGAGGGGTTGGGAACCATGGTAGTCATGGTGACGGTGGGAACGAGAGCAGTAGAGGATGTGCTGCTTTCGGAGGGGGTGGTGATGTCGGGGGAGGTGTTGGCTGCGGACGACATGATGGCCGTTCGCTTGGGAATGAGGGGTAAGGGAAGGGTTTTGTAATGGTTATGAGAGAGGAGATGAAGAGAGGGGGAGAAGATGAGACGCGCTCGTGTTTTGTGAGCTGTTGATGGTAGTGATATCGAGTATCAGCCAGCTGCAATGGCCGAGAGATGAGAGATGATATATGAAGTAGAGGGAAAGATGAGTTGCACTCTGCCTTGTGAGCTGCGAAAGATTGAGTTGTGGCCAGCCGCCTTATTGAAAGGAGAAGAGATGTGAAGAGGGGGAGAAGATGAGGCGCGTTGATGCTTTCGCGAGCTGTTACGGTTGTGATATCGAGTAGTGGCCAGCCGCGAGATGTGAGTCAAGATTTCAAGCGCTATTGGGATTGGGACACAGCTTTCCGATGGAAGAGAGTACGCTTGGTTGGGGGAGTGAACTCTGAGGATTTGAACACTGGCGGGCAGGGAAATATGTGGGAGATGGTTGTTGCTACGGTGAGAGGGAGGTCGGGGCTCAAGGCTAGCTAGATTCTTCGTCTGAACTCTTTGGTAAGCAGAATGGCCACAGTTACGAAGCAGACTCTAGCGCTGAGGAGTCAATGGGAAGAGGAAAAGTCACTGGCTGCAAAGGAAGTCATCCCAACTCAAGGGGAGGGGTTCTGTGCACACACACACACACCCCTCCTTTTGTTTAGCAAGCCTAGCTGCTAGCATCTCGTCCTTCTCGTGTTCTCCGGCCAAAAGGAAGTTTGGAAAAGTTGACTTACTTTATCGCCGGGAACAGAATTCTGAGTGTCTGCATGCCATGATGCTGTCTACCACCATTTTGGACGAAAAGGGTAGAGCGGCGTAACGAGTGTAGCCTCTTGTAGGATCTCTTGGCTCTAGAGTCGGATTATGTCAGCGATTAGCCACAGTAACAAGATGATCCGCGTGAGAAGCATTTAAAAGAAGATTGGAAGTCTACTACGCAGGTGATTTAACTACATCTCAACCTCGCAAGCCGTGTCTTTCTCAAGACACCCCAGTATGATGCGTTCAGGCCCTCAGATGTAGTTGCTACAAGAAATAAACCGCAGTAGTTTGCATTGTGATACCTAGTCTCATGTCCATCATGAGTTCAGAGTGAAGTGTTTCCCGAAATGCCGAAAAGAAACCACCAGAAGACATTACTTGCACAAACCAAAAGACCATTTCCCCTTTCCGCAAAAGCAAATCCACACCAGCGTGAAAGTGTAATGCAATAAACCCTTATCAAAACGCATCCCTGAATCAAACCTGCAAAACTGAAGCATACCGCACTCAAATCCGATCACGGGCCTCAAGAGAAGCTACCCACCGCTCATTCCCAGCATCACCCCTAAGCGTAGCAGCCCAGTGCTCATGATGGTCGTGATGCCATCAAAGGAGAACCATTCGTCTCAATAAAATCAACAAGATCCATCAATCGTGAGATCTGACGACAGCACTTCCAATACTCCAGAACAGCCGACTGATGTCCTCGTCGATATAAAACCGGTGCGGACGACGCGTCTCCTCGGGAAACTCGTCCTCGACCCAATCATCTTGATCCCAATACGTGCTCACGAGCTCAGGCGCAGTTGCGGAATCTCGAATAGCCTTGCGAAACACGCTCCAGCGTTTTTTCCCGTCGGTGTCGTGGGTGTCTGGGCTCGGCTTGGCCATTGTGGCGATTTCTCGAAGAGCCTCCAAAATTCCCTGGAACAAAGCCCGCTCATGCTCGTCGATGGCGTTGTAGCGCAGGAGCAATTTCATCTTGGCTTCCCAGATGTCGGCTGCATGTCCTTGGTATTCCTCCTCCCAGTCGGAAGTAGGTTCCATGAGGTCGGCGTACAGACACGTGACTACAAGTGCAAAGTCGGTCTCGATGAACCACGGCTCGTGGTGCGGTCTGCCGGGGAAGTAAGATTCCTGGGCGTCGTACCAATCCTCCAGTGCTGGCGGGGCTGTCCAAGTATTCAGTTCCAAGCCAGTCAGGGAAACCCCGCGTTTGGTGTACTCTTGGAGAAGGACTTCGAGGACCATGGGAGGGCAATGAGATCGAAGGGCAATGGTCATGGTAGTTTCGTGCCATGCTGGATGTCCGGGGGGACGGCATTCAGCACAAGTGCAAACTTCTTTGCTTTCCTGTCGTGCCTTTTCAGTGTAGCCTGGGGCTCGTTGAGGGTTCACACGGAGAGGGATGGGCAGACCCTGGCCGCTAAGAAATTGGATCATCTTACAGATTCCTTGCACTTTGTCAGGGTCGGCTATACCTCTCTGGAAAAGATGAACCAGAGATTCCGGCATCATGTTTGTCATAGTAGACAGTGAGTGGTGTCGTCGGGGCCAGTGTTGGAGCGGGAATCCCTTCGAACACAACCACATGAGAGCATTCGCAAAATTCGGGTTCCATTCTCCTTTGATGATTCGAAACAGAAGAATGTCAATAGGTCGGTGTTTGCGGTGCTTTGAAAGCTTGTTGTAACATTTACACTTGACATACTTCTTCTCCCAGACGATGGAGACATCAACACCGCCGAACAGGTAGCTGCGCTCCATTCTGGCGACGTCTGAAGTCTTGAGTGCTCCACGGAAGTCTTCAAAGCGGCCTGATTGGTAGTATAATGGACGAATGACGTTGAAGAGCGCAGCTGAAGATAAGGCTAGAGATCGAAGGTCTTTGATTCTGGGCTTGTCGATGTTCTTGGCTATCATGCGCATCAGCTCGACAGGGAGACGCGCGAGAGCTCCCGTCTGCTGAGGTCGGCTGTCGGAGGGCTGCACGATAAAGGACGGGCATCCTGAGTTGAGAGGGAGGAGGGAACCCATGGTGATGGGTTCCTGGTTGGGATGTCAATGGGGAACCAAAGTGTTACCGTGGCTTCTGAGTTGATGATGTTGTGGGAGTTTAGTTTGAGGGAAGCCGAGAGGAGTAAACAAAATCTGTAGCGTTGCAGTGTTAAAACTAGCAGCTAAGAAGTGGTGTGAACAAGAGTCAGGTGGCATGCCACTGCTGCAGTATTAATCTGCCACTGTCAGGTTTCGACCTGGGTCTGTGCTAGCTACGCGTGAAATAGAGCATGTTCAGGCTTAAAGATTTTAGCAGGCAACTCGGGGTTTTATCATCTATGAACCTTTCCAGTGGAAATGCTCCTCCACATGCGAGCTTTTAGAGAGCCCTGTCTTTATGTGGGATTCAGTTGTAACTGTCTTTGTGAAGCTCTGGTAGTGAATATGGGAGGTTTACAAGCATTGAGAACCTTAGTACTAGACACTTGGCCAGTAGTGCTCTCATACAAGTCGCAAGGAGTCTGTTTACATCTGCAAAGGAGGTGAATTAGGGAAGTATATAGAGTAGTAAGCCTCGTTTGTTAATTATGGTGTGCAAATATTTGCACACAGTATTGGATTCAGGGTTTAATCATTTCCAGTGCAAACATGATGCCTTACAAGTTCCAGCCCTCGGCATCACAAATCTGCAACAATCGTGATTCCTCAAATACAGTGATGATACCTAAAGTTGATCTCGTTCGGCTGCCCACAGAACTTCTGCCGTCCTATTAACGATATAGAAAACGTACAAAGGAGATATTCAAGCACGGGGAAAGGAAAGGAACAAGAAAGCCAAAACAAAGAAACCACAAAGATTCGCACAACTCTTGCATCTTCTATAGAGGCTACCTGAACAAAGGGCTCGTAACATCTGCCATGTATACAAGTGCTGCTCCACTGAGGACAAGAACTACCAGGTCAAGCTGAGTTAGACTGTAAACCAACAGTCGCAGTCATGGGTTTAGAGCGCCCCTCAACAATGCAGCCGTACATTGAGCAAAAGCCTCACGGGAGGCTTCCTTGTCGGCACGCGATCTTGATACCTTTCTCGAAGTACTTGCCAACACCTGGGATGAAGCTAGCCAGCACCTCGGCTATGGCGCCGGCTTTCTGACAACCGCTCTGGCCCTTCAAGGTCTCGGCGCTAATTTGGATCTGATACATATCCGCACGGAGAGAACCGTCCTTGTTGAAGACGTTGATGCGGACCTGGGACGGAAGCTGGCGGCCCCAGCTAAACTGCTGGCACTCTACCATGTACTGGCATGGGCAGTAAATCTTCTCCGTGGTAGCCCGACCACAAGCAGCATTTGGATTATTCGGAGTATATTCCTGCCAGCTAAAACCACTGCAGTCTGTGTAGACGGGGTACTGGTTCTGCTGACCAGCTGCCTGGACAGTTGCCCACATAGCTTGGATGAGAGAATCTCGCATCTGCCAGCCGCTGACGCTGCCAACTACTCCCCACTGGCCATCGAGCTGGACTCGGACTGACGTCTTTGGCTCGTCGTAATTGGAGTTACAGTTGCTGGTGTACTGCCAAGTGGTGTAGTCGGAGCCTTCTACTCACCAGCTATAAGACTGTTACGTAGTAAGGAGGGTCATTCTAAGATAGAAAGGTCCATAGGTACAAATCATGTCATACCATGGTAGTAGTACTATCTTGTTTGCTTCTCCGCTGAAATGAAAGAGTTTTGTTTCAAGTGAAACTATCAAAACGCCTCAGCACATGATGAATGCAGTAATAAAGGAACACCAACGATTAAGCCATATCCTCATACTTCCGAGCTGCCAAGAAACCATTGAACGATCAAAGCACATATACCCCCTTTCCACAGTTCAATCAAAGTCCCCCATACCATCTCTCGCAGTCCGGTATACAGAAAGAAGCTTCATTCTGCAATTCGAATGTTTGTGATATCCGTAAAGTCCTTGATGTCATCAAAGACATGTTCAATCGGAGTGACATATCCATAGCCATCGTTGAAGGTATCGTTATGTTTGTGTCCTCTAAACAGCAAGGCAACGATCCCACCATACTTATCGAATATTACTGAGCCTGAGTCTCCGTGGGCACAAAGCTTGAAGCTAGGGGTGATGTCGTCCCTTGGCCCAAAGACGAGCTCATCAGTCACAAGACGCGCATTCCCAAGATAGGCGTCATGTTCTATGGTGACCTTCTGCTTCTCCCAGTACCATTGTCCAGCTGTTGCTCCAGTAGTAGTTCCCATTTTGAAGATATGACCGAGTTCCCATGGGCTCTCTGCTGACATCCCTTCGCCTCTTGGCTGTATGGGAGTCCCCGTTGCATCCGGATACGCCGCTGTGTTTTCGTACTTCGATCGCCAGACTCGTAATTTGGGGAGATCGTTAGACCACTGTCGAGATGGGTCAAGCTCAATCAACGCCCAATCCATCCTCCGGCCACCAACCTGGCGTCTGAAGCCTGAAGAAGCAATTAAATTGCCGAGAACCTGGTTGTCCTGCTTAATAAAAGCTTCTTTTGCCTTCTTTTCGGCCTCCATACTAGCGATTTCAGCTTTAAGCTCACGGATTGACTCTCTTAGGACCTTTTTATTCTGGGAAGTGCGAAGTCCTCTTTCCTTCAGGCTGAGGCTATTGCGGAGCCTGGTAATGTCTTCATCGATAACACCTATAGTGAAATTATGCTTTGCTCGGGATGGGCTTTCGAAACTGGCAACCTCATGACTGAGCTTTGAAGATGGGTTGTAGCCATCGAAGTCAACTTTCCGAAGGTCGCTGCCCTCTGGTGGCGGTAGTTTCTCAATCTCGCCATCGGGTCCAGTAAGGACGGCAAATCCATCAAAAGCAGCTCTGACAACATGGTGATTTGTAAGGGCGCAGGTACGCCATTGAGCATCAGACTTTCTCTTGATCTGAATAAAACAACCTAGCGTCCCAAACCCAGAATTATGCTTCTGATCACCTTCCAGGATATAGCGCGAAGGGCTGAAGTCATCGCCAATCTGTACTGTCTTGTTGTAGTCGCCTTTGATGCGTTTGTTTGCAGCTTCACCCTTGGATCTCTTGCTTGGATCTAGGGGTAACGGTTCGTAAGTACTTAGCCAGTTCAGATTATGCTCGATGTGAATCTGGACGTGCTCCCATCCTGCTAGGTGATCAAGGACGTCCTTGACGGCCGAAACAACACCATACCAACTTGTCTCGTCTGAGCGGTGGTCCATTGAGATGTAGACTGTTGCTGGGTTCGTATTGATGAGGGGATTGACCCCAAACTTCTGAAGGGCGAGGCATGTTAGGTAACCTCTTGTTGTTGGGAGGGATTGAAGTCGTTCGTATATGAGGTTGCGGACAGTGTCCCATGTCCTAGACAGAGCAGGCTCGTTGACTCGACCATAGTACTTGGTCCTGATAAGATCCCGTGAAACAATCTCAACGTAGATCGGAGACATCAGCATTCGGGAAAACGTGTCTACGTAGGTGGCCATTTGTTGAGCTGCGCGAGTAAAAGAGTCGCTCTTCTCGGTTGTCCAGTCGGCAAGCATAATAACGGTCGGCCTAGCAGTTGTCGAGCCAGGCTTCCCTCTCATTTCGAGTCTGACCTCATTCGCAATGCGTCCACTGCTATCTCTGTATAGCAAATGGAAGTCTTTGAGGATACGAAGGCCTTTTGCTTCGATATAACCTCTCATGTCATCCAAGCCCATGGGCAGCGGCCCGGGTAAAGTTGCGCAAGGCAAGACTTCGAGTACAGGATACGAAACCCGCTTCCAGCCAACGCTGACATGGGGGATAGGTGCTGGATTCATAGCAAGGGCTTCGCTTCGGGATTGGCGTTGGAAAAAGACGTGGCGATGTGCAGGCCCGATTGAGGGCTGAAAAAGAAGTATAATAAAAGTAATATGAAACAAGAGCTGGTAATCGCGCGAAACCAGATATTGAGGTCTCGTAACGAGGCGATGTGTTGTGGTAGAGTTGCTGGTGATTCCAGATGGTGAGTTGTGTGATTTGTGAGGAATCAAATGATGATTTGTGAGGTTGAAAGATTGAAGAATTTGTGTGCAGCCCGAGACATAATCACGAACGAAAGTTTGAGGTACGGGTAACCACGTGACTCCCAACCAGTGACCAACCCAACCAGTAATAAACGAAAGTATATATTGCATTTAAATCCTAAACATTTAGTAAAAAGTAACTGTAATCGGACTTTAAATGAAGCAGTGCGGTTCAAGGTTAGCAATTGGTTAGTCATTATGGTATAATGTCTAAGTTATTATCCAGAAGTGTTATTTGCAGTTAAGACTTGTGGCTGAGAGCTTATTCTGGCAGATAGAA
>JAAOAN010000458.1:0-69149 GCA_013396205.1 Fusarium mundagurra | reverse complement strand
TCCCACCCCCTGCTCTCGGACCGTCTCCTGTGTCTTGCCAATCACAAGTGTGTCGTGGAAACACTGCAGTGAGTCTCTTGCGGTCAAAGAGCCTACACTATGGCGGTGAGCTCCTTTCTGTCCTATGGTAATCTATCACCCATCGGCTTCCTTGGGTATCAAGGACCAGCTGCTTTCCAAGACACCCTTTGCCCCAGGACACAGACCTCCAGTTCGGTGTGAGCGAGGCGCAGATCCCAGATCCAAATACGGTTAATCATGTTTGATCATCTGGTTGCTATTTGCCGTTTCCCACACTATCGAGACTGGTATGGTCATGCCTGGTCCACCGTGATGGTGACTCGTGTCATTCGCCTCGCCATCCTTAAGATCCGCCAGCTAGCGGGGCGGGGCGGGACGCAAAGCTTGTTGGTCGGCAACTCTTGCTTTATATCGTACTAATTCGAAAAATTCCCTAGGTTCAAGGTCGAGGACGATTCAGCCAAGCTTGTTGGGTCGCCACTGCTTGCCTGGGCTTGCATCCGCCTAGACCGTCTGCGACCTGGCTATCGATTCATCCGACTTATGGACTCGAAGCCCCGCGTCGTACCAGGGGGGAAGCTGCTGGTTAAAATTGAGAAGACCTTGGTTTGATCGATAGTATAGTTCATCCTTGCGAATGATGCTGTACATCAGATACCAAGGGCACTTGAAGGGGGTTTGAGTAACTGGCACCCGTTTCGTTTTCTGTGGTGGAGTTTCATTGAACTGATAATGGTATGGCCGGGATTTTGGTTAGATTTAGACAGGAGTTTTGGGATACCCGGGAACAATGAATATTTTGTGCCATTTCTCTTAACCGTCAAGCCTTCCGCCGTTCTTCGTATCCAGTGTTGAGTCGAATTGACATTGCTGGTCTGGCTATCTGTCAGTCGAGGAACGCCTCTGCTCACCCGTATGATAGTGCTCGGACGAGGTCCAGGTTACCTGAATAGTTCTTTCTCACCCACTGCAGCCTCGAGTGACATTGCATGCATGAAGAACGCACAACACCATGTTAGGGGCGTGGTGTGCCAGCGTGGCGGCACTGATCATGCATTACAAGTAAACTACTGCACACACATTGCGAGGACACTACCCGCTCACACATCATGAATTGATGGAAATTTGCTCTATTTGAAACCTGCTCGTCCAGCTGTCCAGAAAAGAGCAGTTTCACAGTTCGCTGTTGTACAAGTCAAACCCTCTTTGAGAACTTTCTACCATTATAAGTTCAGCACCCTAGGCATTCTAAGTACTCTGGCCTTACAAGGAAGTTAGCATGGCCGAGTCGTTGATTGACCAGTGTCGAAGCGCTGAGATGTCCGGCTGCCAACAGTATACGGTAGTAAAAGTATTAACGATACTGCTCATCCTCAACATGCCGCTGGTGTTAACCATGCGCCCCTCCCTGCCTGTCCTCGGGATCCCTAGCGCACTAGGAGGATCCTCATTAATCGTTCATCAGATGAGATGCAGTATGTATGTTTAGTGTTTGGTACTAAGCCTGACTCGTGTCACCGGTGGTCTCTATGTTACAAAGGATGGCCAGTCATTTATGAGTTCTAAACATTACCCACCTTGAAGAACTTCGAGGCTATAGTATTGACCATGGTGATAATGGTAGTCCTGAGAGCTAGACGCTCGCACTCTCACTGCATATGTAAGTTAAGTCTGGGCGTATGATAGCGAGAGATTGGGTAAATATTGCCGTATGGTCATGCATTTAACTTGCATATCTTCCAATCTACTCAATGTCCTGAAAGGGCTAAACAGACCGGAAATTCCAACCGGACACAAGCGGTACTAGTTTAGTTCATCTGAGGCGAGTTGAGCACAGGTACATACAGTAGAGATAGCCATATGCAGGCTCAGGGGGACAAGATCGATAGTCGCCGCGGCTATTCCGTAGAGGCGACCAGTCTGCAGGGTGATTGTTGGTGGCAGAGAGGCTCGATGGGGC
This sequence comes from Fusarium mundagurra, assembly GCA_013396205.1. Classification (NCBI taxonomy): domain Eukaryota; kingdom Fungi; phylum Ascomycota; class Sordariomycetes; order Hypocreales; family Nectriaceae; genus Fusarium; species Fusarium mundagurra. The sequence continues at coordinate 67,168 of JAAOAN010000458.1, read as the reverse complement.
TGGTGCACAAGGTTTGCTACCTGTCACTGGCCTAAATACTCGAACAGCATAACCGTACCCTAGATTCTATGTATGCATCTCGTTGCGCCGTGGTCCGATTTGTCCATCGCAAACTAGGCTTGACCCGGACTACACATCTTTTCTTCTCAGCTGTAGAGTGGGATATGCGCCGTGTCCTTTGCTCGCAGTGACAGAAGTTGATGTCCGGACAAAATAGCCTCAGTCGACTGACCACACTGGCCACAAACTATAGAGCCTGGACCTATCGCATTCCAAGTTGTTTGACTGTTGATTAACAAAGTCACTTGCCCGTCATCGAGCAGCTAAATGCAGTTGATCATGTTGTCCGTGTACTGCAGCGGATCCTTCAGAATGTCGGACATTGTCCTCCTATTTGCAGTCGCGACGAATTGTCAGTACGTATTTCGTTATGTCCTTCATCCAGTGCTGTACATGTATGTACTTCGTGGCTATTAGTTAGAGGCTCTAGACTAACACGTTCCACACTCAACCCTTCGGGATCGATGGGAGAGCTTGTTGGTCCAAGCTCCATCGTATCAAATGCCTGAGCTTTCCATGTCATGGCTGAGGTCACTCCCTTTCCACAATACAGCACACGCTACATCTCATGCGAGGTTCAACGGGCCTGTCTCAGCAAGGGAAGAGCTTTATGGGTCTAGCTGTGGCATTCTAGGGAGCTAGTCTTTGATACTGATTTGTGGCTGCAGTCTCAACGGTCCCGTGATAAGGCCCACCTGTGGCTACTACTGTGGTGTGGAGTTGTTAAGAGGCTTGGTTGTTGGGCTATCTTGACCAAAAATGACGAATTTGCCTAGGTTAGGTTTGCTATGTTGGCTAAATCTAACTTAACTGACGCACCTAGGCCCTTCTTTGGAGTGGGTCAACGACCTGTCTACTCCGTACTCCGTAGATGCATCCTTAAACGGAGTGAAAACGCGCAGGGGAGAAGCCACTTCCGTGTCTAGGTAGGGACGAAAACACGAGACTGAAGTTTGATAAACGGTGTAAGACAGTTTCATGTGTACCCCCGCCCCCTAGGCGTATCACTAAACGCTTACAGCAAGCATTTTGTTTGATTCCTTACATTCTGTAATCACACTCGAGGTTGTACCGTGGATGGCTGTAAGTGCCAGTCAACGTAACCTAGAACACTTGCAGTATGCCGCGGTAGCAAAAATTGCTCAGGCTCGACTCAAAGGGTTTGTAAAGGAGGATCTGGCATGACAATTTTGCGGCTGGCTGAGCACACCTGTCGGAAACGATATTCCTCCATTAAGGACTGGTCATTTTCGCACTGACTGGCGAAGGACCGACTTTGTACTGTAGACACGAGGAGTGGAGCACGAAAAAAGCAACATGAAGTCGAAAGCTAAAGGTCAGTAGTAGCTGGGTAGGCGAGGAGGTAGGTTAGGTATTAGTTATACAGTACATACAATTTAGCTGTACGCGTCAAGACCATGCATGCGTAACAAAAGTAAAGTCTGATTCGGCTGTTATACGCTATCCGCGCGAAAAGTCTCCAGTACACAGTAGATGGCCAGACGTCGAGAGGATCCAATTAGCCAATTTTTGGTACTTTTCAGCTGGGTCGGAGATCAGCTCCTAAGTCTCTAGCGGTGAATCGTTGTGGGAAAACGCCCAGCGTGGAAACGATTTATAACACCAAGTCGGGTGTTTCTAGCATTTAAAGTATGGCTCGAGTTATCGTCTTGTTGATTACTGATCTTATATGGGCTCTAAACCAGGTCCAAAGGAGGTGAGCAAGTATATCAATCAGTCCTTATGGGGATCGATTGACTCTGGAAGTGACGCATGCAGCTGCGTGTGTCTGTAGATTTGTTTTCGAGTACGGCATTGTCTGGTCTCTCGCGGTCATCGTCATGAGAGATAATCCATGTTAGTAACTCGTACTGAAGTAAAAGCGACCCAGCCATGGGAGGATTCACAAGGATACTGATGAAGAGAGTCATGGCGAAAAGGACAAGTTAAGATGAAGACTCAAGAAGAAACGAATGCAACTGGCGAATTTCAAAACGAAAGCTAATACAACTTCCATCCCACCCCCCCGGAAGCGGATCGATCGTGGCTTGCCTGGGGGTGCTATGGCGATCGTGGGCAACGAAATGGGTTTTGATAGGCACCTCACATACCTTGAATATCTGGGTTTAGGTCGTTGAAATCCATATTTTAGGTATACCGCTGGCGCGTTGTAGGGTAAAATTTCCACCCTTTAGGTAGTCTATGTAAACGTTAATGGCGTCAGCGCTGAGACTGTCTGTAAAAAAGCAATTCCCCGTTGGAACACTCGCAAATGGGTGAATAGCTTTATTAGCGTCGAGGGTGCCATCACCTCACTTAGTGAGGGCAATATCGGTCACTGTTACGAAAATCGGTACTTGTGCATTGCCAACGGAACGGAAATAGACAAATCAGTACAGTACAGGGCAAGGGAATGGAGAAGGAAGATCTCATACTAAAATTGAGTTTGAGTTCAAGATTAGAGAAGCCGAGATGAGATCGATTCTCAATCGAGGTCGATTGGAGGAGGGGTTATGAAGACGAGGGGCTACAGCAAGCAGGGGAGATGTATGTATCTTTGGCTGCGCAGTTTTCAAGGGCACCCCTGCCATATCTACCCACCTATAGGAAGATGCTCAGCACCTTGCACAAAACCCAACACTTCATGGGTACCTAGGTTTCTTGGGTAATACCTCGGCAGGTTGAAGAATCTGGCCTCCTCCTTTCAAAGAAGCCTTGCTAATTTACGAGTCGTGGATACCCCAAACCATGCGCTTGAAACCATCATTTGAGTCAATACGTTGGATTTCAGCCGTGACATGAAGCTGCGCTTAACCGCTTAACCTAGGCTAGCCCAGCTAATGTTGGCTCTGTGTAGTGGGGGCCGCTCACACCAACGATGACAGGACCACGATATTGATATGTCACTGGAAGAGTTCTAGAGCTTCTATTCTCAAGAACTACACGACCTAAAAGCCAAGGGGAGCTTTCCCACAAACACCGCTCGTGGAGGGAAGCTAAGTTTTTCTGTACTTGGATCATTTCTCGCATTTATGCTATTTTCATAGAAGTCGTGAGACTAGCGCTGGATGACTGCACTCATATCTGTGAGCCTTCCTTGGACAAGAAGGGAGATCTTTGACTGGGCGGACTTGTTGCAGCATGATATATGTTCGAGGCACGTCCTGTTCAAAGAGTTAACAGATCAGTAAATCTACAGTCTGACCCTTTAGTAACCATAAAAAAACTCCTGTCGAATCTGCACAAATATCTTCAGCTCCAAACGAGGTATGATGGGGTACCTACTACCGAACATACAGCCGAGATAAGCAGCTTCCATCTGCACTGTAACCAGATCTACCTATGGCTGGCTAGTACATAGGCAAGCAGCGGCACTTGGCGGGTCAGATGCCGATCAGATCCAGCCTGACAATATGCAATGCAGGACAAGGCAGGGCAAGATCAAACCTGGTAGGCAGCTAACCAATTGCAACGCCAGTCTTCCCATCCATCTCGTCTTCACGAGACGGAGAAACCACTCACTTCGACAACAACCTCCCCAACAAGCATCAAGGATGACCGATTGGTAAGGTATCCTGAAGCTTCGAATCCTACATTGGGTCCCGTTGCTTCTTGGAAGACTGAGCCTGAGACTAATTAAGGGACCTAGACCTGGACCTGGATTATCCGCAGGTTCGTGAACCCCACTGCCCCCGTTACTCTTCACTCCATCTCAGGCCGGTCTGTCAGGACCCAACTAATAATGGTCAGCCCTCCATTAGACTGGGTTTGTCTATGAGCGTGCACGAGTCGAGACTATGACGTGAGATTTATATGGCTCGCATGGGAACCAACAACTCGTATAACTGAGGACCAAAACCTCCTTGCCAAGACAATCCTCGACCTGACACTTGAGATAACAGACAATACATAGTCTATGCAAACTTTCAAAAGCTTTCTCTAGCACCAAGTGTGTCTACGAACCCGACGATTTTCGGCTCTGGATCCATCAAGCAAAAAAGAATCTCCCACAGGACGAGGCAAGTGGAGCACGAAGCAAATGGATGCCTCGAGAGAATTCGGAGTGGAACTGTGGACGCTTGACCACTACCCCTCTACAATTTTACGCCAGCTCCAGCTGGTCGGTGAGATAGCTTGACGCACTGGCGATCGTTCCAGCTTTCAAAGGGATGGGGGCGTTGAGCCGGCCCTGGCGCGGCATCTGATCTGATGGATGGGTGCGGCTGTTTTGAGCTTGAACTTACAGTACAAAATGAAGAGTGACGAGGATCCGTCATTCCAGAGCCCTGGTGCCCGCCAAGTCCTGGGGTTGGTCCGTGATCCGTGGTGGTGGATTGATGGTGGGTGCGCGCGACTGGGGGTTTAGATCGCGTTCTTAGGGGAATTTCCCATGGGATCTTCAGATTCACCACCTTTGCATGGCGCACAGACTTTGTGCGAATCTTGTCATGTTGTTCGTCCACTCGGCCCAGCTTAACAGGCCATCTAGCATGCCCCAGGGTGTCTCTACCTGAGAGCCAAGCCAAGCGGCTCGAGCAAATCTCCCGGTCTTGATCATAATCCAAGTTAGCAAGTCAGCGCCGTGGGCTCCTTGTCATCCTGACCCTCTTGAAGACGAGCAGTCACAACTTTGCTTTTCTCTGTTAACGCCAATCCATCACACACCCCATATCCTGGCCAATTAAAGGCTCAACCGCCGGCCCTGTCTATATCTCCTTGCCGCTAAAAAAAAAAGAGCATTTCTCTCACATTGCCAGTTCAATTCGCTTTTTCAGCCGGTCCAAAAATCACTTTTACGAACGGTTGTGAACGAGAACAGATACTGTAATACAGAAGTAGCAGAAAAACAATGCCGCCTTTGGCTTGTTAGTTCTACAATGTCTTCTCCTGTTACTGACCGAATCCAGGACAACATATTTGATCCCTGTAACAAGCAGCAACTTCGAGGTTCAGGAACAGACCAAAGGAAAAGATCCAAACAAAGAAGACCCCGCCTCCATCGATATCGCTGGCCCACAGTCTTGCTCAAGGGCGGCGCCACGCACCTCCCTGGCAAGCAATGACAGCTTGAAGACTCGCAGGTAGTCGATATGACAGGTCTCATGCTACCACCGCTGGTCCCCAGCATGCCCACCGAGACTACGGTAGGTTGTGCACGCTACTGATCATCGACTGAACGGGAGCATCATCCTTGTGTCAGGGTATTGCGTACCTGTCTTGTCTTTGAGCAATACCCATACTTTGTTCTTCGACCCCTTGATTTTACCCTTCCTGGGCCTCCTCAGTCCATTTACACACTATCACTAGTCCTCGAAAACCATAAATCCCTTGCTACCCCCACAACTTCAACAGCTCGTGCCTTTCCAAGCTTCATAATACATTGCTCGTGACTTTAATTTTTATTATATATTGCCTGCCCACAGAGTCATTCTTCTCTTGCACCAAGCTGTCAACCCCAAGATACGACCTCCATCATGGCCCTCCATCAAGATATTCTACCCATCCCCTCGCCCTCCATGCTGTACGATGGAGACCAATGCCATAATGCAGCCCCCTTGTTGCAGCCAGAACTAGAATGTCAGGTTGTAACCGAAACCCTCAACCCTGCTGGTCCTCGGGTCTTGTCCAGTGCCTTCAGAGCTCAGAAAGTTCCTGGCACTCGATGTCCTACCTGTGCCTTAGCTGGCAAAGAAGTTTGGGTAATTCCTGGCCGCTGCTGCGGATACTGCGGTACTCCTTGTGTCGACTAGATCTATCCCAGGGTCGAGGTGAGTTTACGAGAACCTCAAATGAACATGTAACTAATTAACCCAGTTTTGACAACTTCTACCCTGGTCCAAAGCTTGCCCCAAAGCACAATGCCAAGATGTTGTTGAGCATTTCTCGCCGCTGCGAACCACAGGACTGTGGATCTTAAATGTCAGCTGAACATGACATGAGGTATCATCTGCCCTTTTTCGTTAGCATGGATGGGCAAGAAAGTTTATTCCGACTAGAGGGATCTGCGACAAGTCTAGAGTGACACTTGTTGTAGCACTTCAGTCAGCTCACGTCGTGAAATGGAAGCCTCCACGACCTCTGATTGGCACAGCGGCACTCGGACCTATTATTGCGTCGTCGTCGAGCATGTCTTAGAATGCCAGGGCCCAGGGGTATGATTTGGGTCTTGACAGCCATTTTCTACCACTCCCCACTGACAGAACGGGCACCTTCAAACTGTGCTCGTGCGCGTTGGTTGATCACGAATCACGGCAATCTCCGGGTCATGCTTGAAGTTGATATATGATAGAAGGAAAAAACTCATGGGTCGGTCCAAAGCATTGCCATAGGCCAGTGCAGCCCACCCAGGATGTCGGGAGTGACTCGGATCAGCCACCTTGTCACTTCGACGAATCTCAGAGGGCAGCCACATGAGGTGCATCAGATAATCGAGAATCATTTACCGACGATTGCTCTACTGGGGTCCGGGATTAGGTACATAGCCCAGCCAATTCCTGGGTACGCGAAGGATTTGACACGGCACTGGAGTAAGAGCTAGACGCAATAAATCCTCAATTTCTCGTAATCAGTATATCTTCATTATATTCTACCTAGCATTTTGTGTGAAGTCAAAGATAAACCCCAAGATTGATATGTAACTTCTCACTTTGGCATCCCTGTCTATAGCTGGCTAGCAGTGACCTAAACGCAATTATAAGACAACGGAAAATACATACCGCTACTGTGTGATCGCCTTTGTCACTAACCAATCTCAGCCAAATCTAGTCTTGGCATTGAAGTGAGAATTACACTGAGACATACCAGGGTTCTGGACTTTCTTCCTTGCGCTGAAAGGAGAGAAATCTTCATCAAGTGGCTTGAGTGACGCAACAAGGGATGCTGAGACATGACCTTTAACAAGTACAGGACGTACAGACCTAGGTACCCGGGCCGTTGGCACGGGCTTACCTTATGGGCTAGATACCAGCGGCTTCTTTTACCTAGGTAGTTTGACGAAGGGAGTGACTTCAGCTGTCAAAGTTTGAGGGCGACGCAAGGGGTAGCTAAGAAAAACTCCCCTGATCAACTAAACTACCTAACGTTCATGAACTAACATAGAGGAATGCATTCATCCCAAGTGTAAAGCTCAGTGTTGTGTGAATCCCAGTTTAAGCTGTACGACGATTCGCGCTCACCGTAACAATGTGATTAACACTGCGGACTCGGCGCCGGTTCCGACCACTAGATTCCGCCCGTTATGCCGGTCGTTGAATTGGCCCGGCTCCGGAAAGTGGAGCTCGACATTCTCAGCTCCTGGTGGTGAAATCGAATTGCTATCACTCGCTGGACAGCCGCGAACCCCACCAAGATCCATTGACGCTTGCCGCCCATCTCCCGCCCCCCGCCCCCTCTCTTCCGAACTACAGTACAACGGCATTGGATTGTCTCGCGATCCCCTCAACAGTCAGTCAGGGACTGGCTACTTCTCTCAGTCCAGGTCCGGCTAGTCAATTTTCCCGCGGCCAGAACGGCACAGTCCGGCTTAGCCTGGTTTTGTCTAAGGCGACGGCTTCGAATCCAATGGCGGCCACGGAGCAGAATGGCATCGACATTCTTTGCGATGCCGCCGGCTCAGACATGCTCCTGTCGTCCCTGTTCTCCCTCGCAACGCCTGTGTCCGTAGCCGATTCGAATCAACGGGCCCAGCCACCCTTGCAGCAGGAACAGCATGAGTTACAGCATTCACTGCCTCCGGCGTCGCCCTCGAAGCATCAAATCTTTCAGCAGCAGCTAGATCCCGCACTGCAACAACACCAAGGGGAAACACCCCAGAGAATTTCATCTACGTTGCCTGCTAAGAGAAAACTTTCTGATGCGTCCGCCTCATCGCCGTCTCACGTCTGCCATATCTGCCGTCGTGTCTATGAGCGAGCGGACCACCTGACCAGACACCTCAGGTCGCACGAGAATGCCCGACCGTACCAATGCACCCGATGTCCCAAGCGTTTTAATCGCGCCGACCTCTTGACACGGCACGAGACCACCCACGATCGAGATGGGGCCGCAAAAGACCGCCCGTTCATCAGAAGAAGCGACCGAGCTGCCGAGGCATGTCTCAATTGCGCTGCTTCCAAGGCAAAATGCGAAGATCAGAAGCCGTGCAGCCGCTGCCGTAGTAAGAGTTTGACATGTCAGATGCCAGTGAGACGCGGGAACCAATACCGCACGTCTGAGTCGCAGGTTGGTATGTCACCCTCGGACAGTTCAATGGTTGCCTCAACTACAGGCAACGATAGCCAGGTCTTTACGGCCGGCGAAGCTACCTATGCTTTGCCTCAATCGGCCATTGCTCATCAAGGTCACGGCGTTGATGCTACCGTCGATTACAGCGTCACCTCTTTTCTCGGCGTGCCCAGACTTGAGGATTCACCTGCGGAATCTTTGTTTTTCGCCGCGACACAAAGCATCTTTCCGGATATTGAGTTCACTTGGGATGTCGATTTTGGCTCGTACAAGATTCCAGGCTCAGGTGTGGCCGGACGAAATACTCAGTCTGGCAATGCAGGAAAACGCACATCACGCCAAGGCCGTAAAGATACTGTCTCGGTGGACGCACCCCTTCAGCGTTCAGTATGGTTGTATGCGCCCGAGGCCAATGACCAGGCAGGGAGCTCAGTGTCTCGCTCCGATATCGTTTCACCCTACTTACGCGACAGCATGTTCGCCATGGTTCTCGCCAACAATCCGACACCACATCGAGTACCAACATTTCCATCAGCTGAGTTATTGGGCTATATGATCGAGACTTACTTCAAAAGCGAAGACCTCAAGAGTGAGGCTTTTATCCACAGATCGTCATTCGATCCCTCGGCAACTAGCCATGAGCTTTTCTCTGCCATTGTCTCAAGTGGAGCTTCTTGTATATCTACTCCGGCTATATGGCAATTTGGCCTGGCTCTTGATGAGATTACGGCAAGTGTCATTGGGAAACGAGTAAGTTTGGACCACGGTGTGGAGATGGTGAGCCAAAGATATTGGCAAAAGCTATAGCACATGCTGACTGCCAAACAGCTTGAATCTTCATGCCTGGCCGTGCGAGATATCACACTTCTTCAAGCGTCTGTCCTCCACCTTGAAACTGGTCAATGGAGTGGCTTCTATCGTCAGACCGAGATGGCAGAAAGCTTTGCGCCTCAGCTTTTGACTGTAAGTCTATTGTGATTATGAGTCTGGCTAGCAGGCTAATTCCGAATAGCTGCTTCGAAAAGCAGGGAAGTTGAGCTTCACGTCAGACTTGACTACACATACGCCTAACGCCGGCGACTCTCCCGAGACACTTGAGTCGAAGTGGCAAACATTCACGATGGTTGAATCTTACAAAAGGTTACTTATATTGCCATGCCGAAGTCGATAGCTAGCATACTGACTCGCGTACAGGTTGGCCATCCGTGCATTTCTCCACGATATGCAAACATCGATCGTGTCGTGGAAAGGACCCACGTTAGCATACAGCCAGCTCGACTTTGCACTTCCGGCGGCCCGTGATCTCTGGAAAGCTAGTAATTCACAGATATGGTGGGACTTGAACTTGGCCAAAGGGTCTTTCCCCCCTACCGGTTTCCCTCACCTTTCCGATGTGAGAGACTGTCAATTTGTCATGACTGAACAGAACACGTGGGTGGACACAGAATCATGCTGCAAAGCTGCTCTGCATGGGCTGTGGGGACAAATCTGGACGTACCGTAACGCCATCGCTCAATGTCATCACGCAGCTCCGGATCGGGCGGGATCTGATGTTCCTGAATGGGCCCGCTCCCTTTACCAGGAGCTCTACGAGGGCCTTCGTAAGCTGTCAACCCAGCTCAAATCTGCACAGACCCCAAAACCTGAGCTATCGCTTCTTTCAGACTTTTTCATGATGATCATACATGTCTCGTTGGACGACGTACAGCGGCTGGCGGGTAGGAAGGGCGATGAGGAATCTCGCAGAGCAATGCAGTTATTAGAGAGCACTTGGCTATCTGGACCAGAGTCCCGGTACGCTGCCTGGCATGCTGGACAGGTCCTCCGACATGCACAACAGTGTATGCCAACAACCCTGCGAGGATTCAACGCTATGGTTGTTTACCTTGCTAGTCTGACGCTGTGGGCGTATGGCCTGCTTTCGCAGAGAACAGCGAACGGCGATCAAGGGATGGGACAAGAAGTCTTATCACTTAATGAACCAGAGACGAGGGAGACGACAATGTTCCTTGAGCTCGGTCATGGTACCCCATCACTTTCGTCTCCAGAAGGGTTGCGTCTTCAATTAGAGCCTGTGTCGAACTATGTAGCAGTTTTGTCGCTGGCAAGGCTCATCTTTCGACAAAACTACCCTGCAACAAATGAAGCGATGCCTCCGCTTGTTGAAAGCTTGTGTCGACAACTTGGTGATCTCCAAGGTGGATTGGAGGGATACGTGGTAACGAAATCGTTATAGACAGCGCCTTTTGTCAGAAAGGATATTATGTGCGCCTGCGGTATTTACAACAAAAGTGGTTTTTATTGTTTTCATACATAGCAAGTCAGCGAAGGAGTTAGGAGGAAAGCAAAAAGGGAACGTAAAACGGTAAAGGTCGAGGGTTAGATGAAGAGATCTCTGGTGATGGTTGTTCATTGAGATGGAAGGGGCAGAAACGCAGTATATGGTTCGTTGAGTGCGTAATCGACAGCTATCATGATTGAATTTGGTGAAAGGACCAAGAAAAGAAAGCAACGACAGTAGGTAATTGTCCTCTATACGGTATCCAGCCTTGACAGCACAAACAACCCAGTCAATACCAGCAACAGTGAGATTGACTACCAAGCCTACACGTCTGGGGAATTGCCAATGTGGTTTTTGTTCTCTTGACCAAAGCCAGAGTCAAACAACCCCGTCATTGCTAAAGAGGTTGGTGTTGTTGGATAAGAGTACATTTTCGCTTATTTGACACCCAGACGCAGTATAGCCTGATTAGCATTCATGCACTATGCATGGCACAGGATCTAGAACAGTTTTGCGCTTGGAATAGAAGGAGAAAGGCGAAGAAGCTGGCACTCTTTTCGTCCATGTCATTGTTCATTACGGCGATAAGGTTAAATCCCTGACCACTCAGAGCTGGGTGGGTGAATCTGGGGTAATCCCTGAGCCGACAGATCTACCGTGCACCGAGGTTTCAGCTCCATTGGACGACACAGATGGAAAATAATTGTCCCGCCAATATCGCCTCACAGATTACCGGGTGTTTCGGCCCTAACTATGTGCCCTTTCTCATGGTTGAAGTTGGAGATTCATTTGACAGCCCGGCTCGTGGGGGCGGGGTAGGTTCTGGAGTCAAGTTCGAAAGTATGTCAGTCGGAGATATCGCCAAGTAATAGATATCAACCCTCGACCGACAATTAGCAAGCCTTGAAGGAAGGGGGGAGAAATTTTCTGCCATCTCTAGAAGCACATCGTGTCCAAGGAGAGTAATTCGTCAAGAACCATCAGTAAAATCCGTTTTTGCGGCATAAATGACGGAATGACTCGGGCTCAGGTGCGGAAACGAAACTCCATGATCCCAAGTACTTGCTCGTAAAAAATAATGAAAGATGATTGGTTGGTATCTGTTAGATATCAACCTCCAACATAACATGGGGTCCGTCCATACCTAGTCTTGGGCGGGGATAAGCTCCTGAGCCGCCCCGCGTTTGGCCCGCATGAAACCGCCTCGCCCATTGTCTTCGTTAAATACTACTCAAGTATCCAATTCGGGCATTGCTTACCTTGACATTACCCTTGCTGTGATTCTCCAAGCTATCACAAGATCATATATGAACTCGAGGCTTGTCTGTCGAGCTCTCACCTTTTCTTCTAGCCGTATCCCCCTAAACCGCGCACGAGTCTCCCAACACCATATCAAAAGCATATCCAGGCCTTTTACTCAGATCCCTACCGTCAAGATGGCCAACCGCGTGCACCGAATTACTATGTTCAAGCTGCCTAGCAAGGACGAGCAGGCCAAGCTTCTGGACCAGTACTACAAGCTCAATGCCTCCCAGCAAAAGGTGAGTCGCCCCCAGTCGTATCTCTATTCGTACATCCCTGATCATCTATCTGTTCAAGGACGGCAAGCCCTACATCCTCTCCATGGTTGTTGGTGCCGCTGATGAGGATGCTCGGTCTCAGGGATATACCTTTGTCTCCAAGACCGAGTTCGCTAGCATGGAGGACATGAAGTATTATGACGAGGGTTGCCAGGCTCACCAAGCGCTCAAGGACTTTGTCAAGGGCTCGCTTAACCCTCAGGGGGTTATGACAGTCTACTTCAAACCCCAGGCTGTCGGTGGTGCTGATCACTCTTCCTGAATAGGGAATCACGAAATAGATCGAACAGCTGAGAGTTTCCGCAAAGTGGCATATATATGTCCCTCAGATGAATATTCATCCGTGAACCGAACTGTGAGCGTGATGATGTGAAAAGCACAGAGCAAAGCCATACCAGATCACCAACATAACTGGCAATTTTATTCATTTCAAAGACATCAAGGCGCTGCTTTTGAGTACTCAAGAGAAAAATGCAAAGATCCTTCGTTTTTCCAAACTCCGGTCGCTCGACGTGAACGGCACACCAACTAGGTCACGATCCAAGCCCCTCAATCGTGTTAGCCACTGAACACTGTGAAGGAAATTCTGCCTTTACGTTCCGAGCACCCGCCAGTTCCGTTTCTCCTCATAATCAAGATTCCAGTGAGATTACTGTAGGAAAAAGCTCTTCGATTTTACAAGACCCTTACAAAAACAACCAGTATCATTTTCTGAAGAACCTGCGAAAGGACCACGATAGGTAAAACTCGAGACAAGCAGCTTGAGAACTTTCCAACACCCCATTTGTCTTGACTCGCGAAACATACACCATTTGCGGCACAAAACCGTCTCAAAGACGGCTCTTGCGTTATCACGAGGTCTCTCAAAGAAGCCCCGATTGTGGACTTCCGTGCATGACCGACTGGCCGAGGAGAAACACGAAGTTTGTAGTACAGTAGCAACTGCAGTCTGCGCCTCTACAACCAGTTGATTCAGCGTTGTGTTCTACGCAAGGTCGGGCACCAGAGTAGTACAAGGGAGCTATTTGCTTAAGAATCATCATGAGTGACTGAGACTTGTCTTGGGATGCCTTTGTCTTCAGGTACGGGACCGCCCATTTCGTAGTCCTTTCAATGGCACACTATGCAACAGGGGCTCTGCTGTCTCTTTTGCAGTCGAGCGGTTGAGTTCAAAATTAACCATCAGCTGCCGACCCATTGAATTCTTTCATTGCTATTGTATTCAAAGAATATCCCCATCTGAAGACCTATGCTAACAGAGCCCCGTACATATGCTACCGTACGCCGCGAGAATCAGAGTATTTCAGCAGCTATATACGAGAAAACCCACAAACCTGTAAACTAACGCCAAATATGCCACCCAAAACCAAAACCAACTTGTTGGTACCAGGATCGATCTGTTTGGGATAGAATGTAGTGGTGCACAATAAACAGAAAAGAATGATATGATTCAGTCTCAAACAGAACGGCGTATACTGGATATATCCGTCATCTCGGCCGCAGATTCACTGCCTCTTCTGGAAGAAAACTGATCCTTAGGAAAAGCCGTCAATCTTTCCAGGGGCGCTGGGTTTCTTTCCAGCGAGAAAAGAGACAAAGCTACCATGACGGCACACACGAGCATCATGACCTTAATTTCTTCTGCAAATGCACCAGCATAAACATCCCGAACTAAGTCTTGTAGATGTCCCGGTAGTTGTAGACTTGTTAGTGGTGATCGGTGGAGACTGGCGAGTTGAGCGGATGTCAAATGGTCCTGAAGATATTCATTGACGTGGGAGTTGAAAATGACAGTGCAAACCGCAAGACCAATGCAGCCGCCCAAGACACGGGCCTGTGCTACAGCACCTTGTGCAGAGGCGAGCTCACTCCGCTCAGCGGCGAGTATGCTGGTCATGATAGTTGCGGCAGAAAAAGAGAGACCGACACCAAGCCCGAAGATTGCTTGGAAGGCATACTGGGCTTTACTATGTGAGTCTGGCCCAGTCAACATCGACATTAGACCGACTCCGAGGAGCTGTAGACACGATGCCCCCAGAAGAGTCAGGGACGTGTTGTTTCTCCGGCTCGAAATGGCACCACCGAGAAACGAGCCCACGGCACAAGCGCCAAGCATAGGGAGAATATGCAACCCTGCCGTTAGGACTTCTTCACGGCTGACAATTTGAAATCTTTCCGGAATGACGATGGAAAGTGAGATGTAAGGAAAACCGGTGAATAAAGTAACCCTAATTGGTGTCAGTTGGGATCACAAGCGTACCTTTGTTTTCCAACTTACAGTAATCCGGCAGAATATACTCTTCGAAGCATCAATCGGATCGGGAAAATTGGCTCAATGTTGCGCGATGGTCTTGTCTCCAAGTGCACCTCCCACCACACGAACACGAGCCAGCTTACGCCTGAAATGACCAGAGCAGAGATGATTTCTGGGCTCCCCCAAGCGAACGTCTCTGAGCCAGCTTGTTGGACAGCGAACACCAGAAAGCCCGAACTGGTAAGAAGGGTTGCGCTTCCGAGGAAATCGATGCTGGTGAAAGCCTTCCATGAGAAGAAGTGTGCCACTTCTTCGTGCGGCCAGAGATTCGTAATTGTGAGGATCGCAATCAAGCCGAAAGGGATGCTGACGTCGTCAGTATTTCTCCAAGTATGTGCCAGTATACTTACTTCATGTTGAACAACCACCTCCAATCTGAAAGCTGAGAAACTGCACCGCCGACGATGGGACCCAGTACAAAGGCGACGGCAAGGGTAACACCAATCAAAGCCCCTATCAGACTTGGACTGTGAGAAGGCCCAACCTCTACTAGGCCGATCTGCGTTAAGCTGTACAGACCAGATGCACCCATTCCTTGGAAAGCGCGGCATACAATCCTAAAAGGGGTCAGCTTGAGAACAGAGCACAGAGTAGGCGGCATACAAAGCTGTCATACTAGTTGCCGATCCACAACCCTGTGAGAAGCCAACGAAAACGACCCATGAGACCACGAGTATGTTGCGCCGTCCATAGATGTCACTCAATTTGGACACACAGACAGCGAATCCTGTTGCATGCTGTCAAAGGATGTTCTATCGGCTCACAATCTTGCAAGAGACTCACCCATGTATGTGAGGAGGTACGCTAGAACTATCCAAGGCGCGTTTGTGAAGTCGTCAAGGTCGTGCGAGATGGTAACGAGCGAAGTCGAGACGATGGAAGTGTCGAGGCTCGAAAAGAGCAGCCCAGCCAACAATCTGAATATGTCAATTAGCAAAGTTCCATATGCCAACGCAATAAGTCCCTTACGAGATGACAAGAACTACTCGTCGAGGCCCAGTGATTGAATGTTTGCGCAATCCGATAACCTCCGTTACCATTGGAAAATTCTCTTCCAAGTCATTCCCCGCTGCTGCTATTTGGCCCAGGGATGGGTTTGGATAGGAGAGAGACATTCGATATTCATTGGCCATCTTTGCTACCGGTCTTTTCCCACACTCCAAAAGTGTCGATGCAATTTCTTGGAAGCACTTGAGAGCTTGAAGATGAATTGGGATCCGACGTCGAAGTTGAAGAGTCAAGATTGGCAGTGAAGATAAGTAGTAACGCAGCTAAAGGCCCGGAGAGTCTCCTCGAGCGAAGGCGCGGCCTCCAGTCTTGACAAAGCAGGAGCCCTTCGATTTTAGTAGGCTACCTGTAAGAAAGACTCTCGTGACTTGGTAGATTTGAGATAATCTGTCGGCAAGGGTGGCACTAATTCAAAGATCTTCTGTTGTATCCGATTGGAAAAGTTTGGAGCTTTTCATATCGAGTTGATCTGCAGAGAATCTGGAGGCGAAGAGACAACACACCTGACTTGGAACATAATACTCTTGAAACATTCATACCACTTGGTAACTATCTTGCCGGAGAAGGCGAAGGACCGAATTAATATTTGAGACATGGTTCTCAAACGTTACACGACTACAAGCGAAGAGGCCACAAGAGGCCACTCAACACCGTCGCCAACCTCAAACAGCTGCACCGAAGAAAATAAAATAACCCAAAAGCTTTTGGAACTGCGGAGGACATGAGATCTTTTCTGACAGTGACACGGTCCTGGGAGTAGTGGCTATGACGGGTGCTGTGATACCCAGGGCATTGCTCTGATGTTGAACATGGTTGTCTATGACCCACTGATTGGTGTCACTGGCAAGAAGAGGCTTTGAGGGCAAGAGTCTGATATGAACGAAAGGAGAAAGGCGAAGAAGTTCAAAGATGACTTTGTGTGAGTCCTGTCTGCGTGACATGGTACATTGGGTGAGTTGATACGAAGCAAACCGGAGGCCATTGTCAACAGCTATGTTTGCTCTATCCATAACGGGAAATCCTCTAGCCGCCGCTTGATAATCCAAACGAAGAAACCTCGGTAAAACTGTAGGATCCCGCCTGTGTGGTAGTTACACATGGCACGGCTCTCTGCTCGTGGCTGGGCCAGAGTTTTGGCTACCTAGACGAAGAGTTGTCGGTTCTCAACTCGCTACCGGTAGTGTCATTTAGATTGCACACAGCAATGATTTAAAGCTCAACCAGGAATAGAGTCTGGGGATGACTAGCTGTTTATGATAAGTCTGCCGCTCATGTGTAAGAGTGCTGGTGTTGTGTTCATGAATTTAGTTTGTTCAGTCCTAGCTGAGTCCCTCTCACTTGCACAAGATCCTCAGGCAAGACGTTTCTTGCGAACAAATCCGGGTATCAGATAAGAACCTAAGGTTGAGGGAAACATCGGCAATGGTTGGGTATGCCAAAGCGTCTTAACTGGTGGGTAGCTGCGTCGTACGGTTGAGTCTTTAGGTAGCTGGTCAGCCAAACGACGCTCGCCTGGCGCTACCTGTGTAACTTTGTTCCATACTCTTGCCAGATAATAGGATGATCCAGGAACACGATGGCTTGATGGCGAGAAATATTTCCAAGACACTGTGTTCGGCTACTGGTTCTGGGACGGATAACCCGTCTTGAAATTGACGAGCCGTTCCACGTGATGATGGTGAAGTATGGTAGTCTCCCGCAACTTAAACTCTACTCGGAAATTACGACAAAAGCTATGACTATAACCTATCATCTTGTTGTTTCCGTTATGGAGGCGCTCCCATCTGACGTAGTGCGGTCCCTGCTTCGGGAGGCTACCAACGGCTATTCACCAGTCGGTCCTCTGTGCATGGCATGGCATGCCTCATGTAGCCGTTGCGGAACAGTAAGCTTCCCGTATGTAATAATGGGACACCCAATCGATTTTCGTTGGTCTGTTGATTGATCTTGCCAGTCTGTTTCCGGCCTTCCACACGTATGTCATCTTGCATCAGCTTAGTCCATCCGAAGCGGCTCAGAACCATGCTGTCAGATATGCAGCTGCATATCTTGCGAACTACCTTCGTGAGAGATCGTTTCCTCACAGTTGAAGCCCAGGCGAAGAAAAATGACTATTCGAGATATGTTTGTATGCAGGGAACTCTCCTCTTGGACCGATGGACCAGAGCGTGGCCTGCTACCATCCTCCAGTACCATTACTTGGTCATTAAAAGGCTACCTAGTAAGCATTAGTCTCCTCCCCCCGTAATCATGTCATGGCAGTTTGTTTGCCAAGATCACCGTAGAAGCTGCCCTTCCTTATGTCTTGTTGGCATTACTCCGGTTTTCATGTCGGAGCTTCGAAACCCAATGAACATTAGGCTGGTTCCAATGTTCATAGATTCCAGGTGTCGCACTGCCCTCTCATAGATAGAGGTAATGTATTTTTTGCTTCTTTGTCTTGGACATTCTCTTTGGAACAATTCTTGACTATGCATTTGATCCGTTCCTTTCCCGCATGCTGCTCTAGATATGCCCTGTCCAGCATCAGAACAAAGCTTGACAGGCAAGGCGGCACGTCAAATAAGTAGAACTTTGCGGAGAGGTGTATGAAGTTCATCTGAAACGGCGGTAAGGCTTCTAGACCGATTTAAAGAAGTACGATACCTTCTTGACTTGACGGGATATTGCAGCAAGCCTCCATCCAGAGCAAGCTGCCGTCGACAAGGACCCTGACAATCAGTTTTCCCACTATCATAAGATCCTACACAAAGAACATCAAGATGGCTATCTTTGATCTAAGCCTTCCTGCAGTTCTTGGCATCAAGAAGATGCCTTCAAATGGTCCACACCGACTATAACACGGGCGGCGGCCCTTAGAAGCCATGGGGCGTAAAGCATCAATGACGGCATCGGCCCTATTTACTTCTTGAAACATAGTTCAACAAGGCGATGAGATAGGCCCGGTTGCTACAGTTTGGTCCATGGAAAGAGTCAAATATGATCTCCCGCCCCCTTTCTTTCATTCTGGCCACAAACACAAGGATAGATAATATCTAGCCATTATCACTAGAAAAATTCTTTGAACCTAATAATTCCCAGGTTCTTCTTTATCTCTCATTGCTTCATTATAATCCGGGTGAAATTCCGATAAGACCTCAGTATCTGTCTGCCAGTGCCAAGTACCTACCTTGACTTCCCGCACCAAATCTAAACTCTTTACCTACCTATTCTTGGCATTGCGTACACTGGCAAGATAAGTATCCTCTAACACTGGCAGACCGGTAGTCAGTGATTCACTAGGTAGGGGTATCCAGTTATTCTCATACCTAGGTAGGTAGTCTTGGAATCTCAGAATCGACCTGCTGGAATTGTCTTTCCTTCCTCTCCTCTTCTTCACAAGAGCCACTTTTGCTACCAACGAAACCCTTACCGCTGGTCCTATCTTGATTGCTTCTGGATATTTTCTTGGAAGAAAAAAAGAGGATAAAGTGATATTTTGCTACCGTCTTCTTTTGGCATTGCTCGTTGGAGGTGTGCTTTGGGCGTCATGGAGGACGACATTGCCATCGTAGGCATTGGTCTGCGATTCCCTGGCGATGCCTCTTCACCAGAAGAACTTTGGAAAGTTCTGGAACGTGGAGAGTCTCAGTGGTCTGAATTTCCCAAGGACCGTCTCAACATCGACGGGTACTATCATCCTAGCGGTGATCGACAGGGCAGTGTAAGTTAAAGACAGCATACTTCTGGTCGGTATAACATGGCTGAATGATATAATTTGAGCAGATTTCTTTCCGAGGAGCCCATTTCATCAAGGGCAATTTTGCTTCTTTTGATGCTTCCGTAAGTTTCGGTTCTGTGGCTCGTAGTTGCTATAGTTACTCGGTTAACATTGCTCTTTCCTCTAGTTCTTCTCGATTTCGGCGGAAGATGCCAAAGCTATCGATCCCCAACAACGAATTCTCCTTGAGGCTTCATATGAGGCACTTGAAAATGGTTAGTCTACCAAGGTGCTTATCTATACTGGTCGAAACTGACGATGGAACTTTAGCTGGAATCCGTAAAGAAGATATCGATGGCAGCGATGCGGCTGTGTACGTCGGTTCTTTTGTCAAAGGTCAGTATTTTCGATATTTGCTGGAACTCCTTACTAACCCTGCTAGACTACGAGCAAGTCTGCCTCCGAGATCCGGATTGGCAGCCTCAGTACGCTGCTACTGGAAATGGCATTGCCATAATGGCAAATCGAATCTCGCACTTCTTCAACCTTCATGGCCCCAGCATGACTATTGATACAGGCTGCAGTGGCAGTCTTGTGTCTATTCACCTTGCCTCACAGAGCCTCCGGGCAAAAGAGACATCACTTGTAGGTGTAATATTCACCATTTCCATTCGTGCGATTCTGACGAGTTTGTAGGCGATTGCCGCTGGGGCTGGTATGATTCTTACGCCAAATACTATGATGCCTATGACAGCTCTTAATTTCCTAAGCCCTGATGGTAAATGCTTCACTTTCGACTCTCGAGCCAATGGGTATGGTAGAGGCGAGGGTATCGGTGTTGTTGTCATGAAACGTTTATCAGATGCCATTCGCGATAACGATACAATTCGTGCAGTTATTCGAGCAACAAAAGTAAACCAGGACGGTTATACGACAGGTAAGGTGGTCAATCTTTGCGTTAAAACAGCAACACTAACAGTCAAAGGCATTACCCTTCCGAGCAAGGAGGCCCAAGTCGCCAACATCAACTCTGTTTACGAGTCCGCCGGCCTTGACTTCAGTCAAACAGGTTATGTTGAGTGCCACGGCACAGGAACTAAAGCCGGAGATTGGCGCGAACTAAAAGCCATTTCAGAGTCACTTTGCAGTGTTCGCGACATCGATAACCCCATTGTCGTCGGCTCAATCAAGCCCAACATTGGCCATCTCGAAGGCGCCGCTGGTGTAGCAGGCCTCATTAAGGGTGTTCTAACTCTGGAACATGCCAAAATCCCGCCCAACATCAATTTTGAGAAGCCCAATCCTGACATTGACTTCAAAGAGTGGAAGGTCAAGGTTTGTAGCAGCATCTTACTGCACTCAATTATCGCTGACAGTCATAGGTACCAACCGAACTGCTCGACTGGCCTGTCTCTGGCTTACGCCGTGTCAGTGTCAACTGCTTCGGTTTCGGAGGCACAAACGCCCATGTTATCATGGACGAGGCCCCTCGTTATCTGTCAGCCCGTGGACTTAGGGGGAACCACAACTCTTTCGAAGCGATCACCTCTTCCCACAGAACATCCAATACCAAGGCAGTGTTCGAGCCTCAGTTTTATGTCTTCTCGTCCCACGACAAATTGGGTGTGCGGCGCATTATGGAATCACACATCCCGTACTTAGAGTCACAGGGGGGAGAAGACACAGCATTTTTGCACAACTATGCCTACACACTTGGCTGTCGCCGATCCAACCTTGAATGGAAGCATGCTGTGGTCGCGAAGTCTCGAGAGGAACTAATCGCCAAACTTCAGAACATTGACGAATCTCTATTCAAAAGAACATCAAAGAACAAGCAACCCAATATATGCTTTGTTTTTTGTGGCCAGGGTGCTCAATTTGCGCAAATGGGTAAAGATCTTCTCCCTTTTGAGGCGTTCCGTGATGCGTTGGAAGCCGGTTCTCGATACATGAAGAACAAACTCGCCAGTGAATTCGATCTCTTCGAGGAAATCCTCAAAGACGAGACCGAGACTCGAATTTCTGACTCCAGAATCTCGCAGCCCGCGACTACAGCTATTCAGATGGCTCTCGTGGACCTCCTGGATTCATTTCATATCACCCCTAATTATGTCATTGGGCACTCCTCTGGGGAAATCGCAGCAGCCTACGCATCGGGTGCTCTCACCAAGGAAGAAGCTTGGGAGGCTGCTTACTATCGCGGACTCGTTGCTTCATCCCTTACCATTGAACACACTCGCACACAGGGCTCCATGATGGTGGTTGGCCTTTCCCTTCTCGATCTTGATGAAAGCTACGATGAAAAGAAGTACCCTTGCGAGCTTGCTTGTGTGAATGGTCCTCGGTCCTTGACACTATCTGGCAGGAAGGAAAATATCGAGGGTGCCTTCAAGGAACTTTCTGCGAAAGGTATCTTCTGTCGCATTCTTCCCGTCAAGGTTGCCTATCATTCCTCAGACATGCTCAAGATTGAGAAAGAGTACAAGTCTGCTCTGGGATTGATCAATCCCCGTCAGCACCGGCAATCGGTTACAATGTTCTCGTCCGTCACTGGAGAGAAAATTGGCGGGCACAAGCTCGACAACAATTACTGGACTTTGAACCTAGTGTCCCCTGTTGTGTTCATGTCAGCTATAAGCACTATGCTGCAGCTTCCGTCCGACAAGTCCCCAGATATCATTGTTGAGCTAAGTCCCAGTTCAACTCTGCGCTCGCCAGTTCTCGATATAATAACATACTTTGGCTTTCCGAATCCGCCCAGATATAGCACTATTCTTGACCGAAAGATCCATGGCGCAATGTCGCTCCTAGGAACTATGGCCGAGCTCTGGGTCTGTGGGTGCAAATTCAACATGGAAAAAGTTGTCACTCGAGGTTCTTATCAGATACCCCTTAAGCCTCTAGCTGATCTTCCACCTTATCCGTGGGATCACACTAGATCTTATTGGCACGAGTCTCATCTTGGTGAGGCAACACGATTCAGAGAATTTCCTCGTCAAGATCTGATCGGTGCTCCCACAGCTGATGCTATCTCCTTCGAACCTCGTTGGCGGGGTTTTCTCCGCATTGCTGAGAACCCCTGGATCCAAGATCATCAGATACAAAAGACGACCATCTACCCTGCTGCTGGCATGATCGCCATGGCCCTCCAAGGCGCGTGCCAGGCTACCAAGGGTCAAGATAACGTCCTTGGATATGAAATCATCAACATGCGCATCGAAAGAGCTATGATCGTCCCAACCACAGCACATGGACTGGAAATGGCCATGAACTTCAAGAGTGTATCTTGCACGTCTGCTCATAGTTTGCAAGATACTGCTTTTGAGTTCTGCATCTATTCGAAGCAATTGAACTGTTCTTGGGAACAGAACGCTACTGGCCGTATCGAGGTGCGATATAAGCGTGGGCATTGGAAGATTGCCTTTCAGAAACATCGCGAAGAGTACGAGTTGCTCAAAGAGTCATGCCTAGAACCAGTTGTACCTCGACAGTTCTATGAGCTTCTTGACATTGTGGGTATGAATTATGGTTCTCTTTTCCAGAATATCATCCACATACGCAAGAGCAAGGGCGCGTGCGTCACAAAGATACGCATTCCTGACACGCGGTCCAAGATGCCTGCAAAGTTCGAGTATGATCATCTGATTCATCCTGCAACTCTAGATTCCATGTTTCAAACACCCTTCGCTATCGAGAGTGAAACTATGGTCCCATCTTTCATTGAGAGCATTTTCGTCTCGGCAAAGATCTCCAGTGGCATCAACAAGGAATTTGATGGTTACTCTACCGCCACTCGAGTTGGTGTTCGCGGCGCAAGCGCAGATATCGCCATGGCCCAATCAGGCTGGGAACAACCATCAGTTATAGTCCGTGGTCTCCATTTCACTGGCATCTCTGGATCATCCCGAGAAGGGGACGGGTTTCTCCCAAATAACCGCACTCTGTGCACTCGGGTCTCGTGGATGGAAGACATCACTTGCTCAAAGACAAGAAATGTCGAAGATTTTGTCAAAAAGCTCGCACATAAGTTGCCAGGACTTTCTGTTCTCCAAGTTGGCGGTACATCTGACATCACACAGAAGATTTTCAGTGCTTTGACCAACCCTGAAGGCCAAAGACTTTGGCTTTCTCGCTACACTTTAGCTGAGGCTAGCCCTGGCGACATAACCTCTGATATTGCGTCCGTTTTTGCAGGAACTGCCACCGAGAATTTCATCGAGACAAGACTTGTAGATGGTTCAGAGCCTCTCCCTGACTATGACCTGATTCTTGTTTGTTCTCGAAGTGAAATCGACATCGCCAGGCTCAGTTCTCACTTGAAACGTCCCGGCTATATCATGGAAAACTGCCCGGATGGAAGCCCGGAGCTCGATGAGATCATCTCACTTGAGTACAACAAAGTTGATGGTGAGAAAGTGGAGATCAAATTTAGGGTGTATCGCAAGAACCCAGCTGAAGATAGGCTATCTGTCCCAAATGTTGTTATCCTTCTACCCGACAACCCTCCTTCAGAGACGCAATGGCTTGCGGGAAAGCTCATCATGGAGCGCCAAGCTAGGGTGAAAATGCGTACTATGCTACTCAATGAAGCCCTAAGCAATCCCTCAAGACTGAAGAGCAAGATCATCATCTCTCTTCTCGACTTTTCAGGAGAATCCGACGCGGGTGCATCCATCTACAACTGGGCCGAGACAGAGTTCAACGCTTTCCATAGTATTCATCAAGTGGTGAAGGGGATTCTCTGGATCTCCCGCAGTGCCCACATGGACCCGAAGAATCCGAAAGGAGCTCCCGTCATCGCTCTTGCGCGCACACTCATGTCAGAAGAGCCCCTGAAAACATTTGTGGCATTTGACTTGAGTGCTGATACACCTCTGAATTCCTCATCAGTTGTCCAGAATATCAACAAGATCTTCCTTCAAGCATTCGTAGCGGATCAAGGCTCTGGTCCACGTGAACTGGAGTATGCTGAGAGAAACGGCGTGGTCTTCGTCCCTCGGCTCGTCCCTATTGGGCCGCTGAATGATGTTGTTGAGAATGGTATTTCTAGCGAGATCACCAAGGTATCGTTCCATGGCTACCCACGTCATCTGAAGCTTCATGTCTCAAAACCCGGCCTCATAGATGATAGCTTGGTATTTACTGCTGGAACAAGATATGCTCCTCAGCCCGGGGAAGTTGAAGTCATATTCGAAAGCGCACCTCTCGACTTCTTCGACTTGGAGATCGCCATGGGTAAAACCTTGGAATCTGAGGTCGGATCTGAAATATTTGGCCGTATCGGCCGAATTGGCCGCAATGTTTCTGGATTCATGACGGGCGATCTTGTGAGCGGTCTTGTGACTAGTGGCTCCGTTCAAAGCAATGTGAACATAGACAGTCGCTTTGTGTCAAAGTGGTCATCTCGTCTTCCCTTCAGTCATTTCGTTAGAGCCTTTCATTGTTTTGATAAGGTTGGAAGACTTGGTCGAGGAAAGTCAGTTCTTATTCATGCTGGAGCCAGCGGTGTCGGGATCGCTGCCATTAAAGTAGCCTTTGCACTCTCTGTCGAGGTGTTTGCGACCGTTATGGGACCAAATTCAGACAAACAACGAGCATTTCTAGAAGAGGCCGGCGTAAAGAAAGCAAACATCGTCAACGCCGACTCGGATCTCTTTACTACAGTTGTCCGTAATCGTTCGGGGCACGGGGTTGATCTCGTCTACAACGCTACACAGAGACACATCGAAGGCAATTTCAAGTGCGTTCGCCGAGGTATGTTCAGCTTCTCTCCTATAACTACATATTCACTGACTTCTTACAGGGGGTATTGTCGTGCAGTTTTCCTGCAGATTGCCAAGTCCTCCACCTGTTCACGTTCTGTCTTCTGATGTTTCGCTCGTCAACTTTGACTTGCAAAACATGTTAAAGTATGATGCAGACTACGTGGGGGAGCTGGTCAAAGAGCTCAGTAGACTGGTTGAGAGTAGCTCTGATGATTTAGGGAATGGTCTGCCCCTTCCTGCGCCGGTCATCAACATCGATATCAACAGGATCAAGAAAGCATTTGAACTCATCGAGAAGGATCCTTTTTTTGGGCTCGTTTCTATCACCGGAGGTCCTGATACCACGCCTCAGGTTGATATGGCTATCAAGAAGACTATCAAACCTTTGCATCAAGCCCTGTCGGGTACTGATACCTACCTCCTTGCAGGCGGTTTGGGCGGCCTTGGTCGTAGTATCTGCGAATTATTGGTTAAAAATGGTGCTCGGCACATTGCCTTTCTGTCACGGACCGGTACCTCTTCTGAAGCGTCTCAGCGGTTTTTTAAAGACCTCTGCGATAAAAGTATTGACGCCCGGGTATACAAGGTTGATCTTTGCGATGCCGAAGGTCTCACGAAGGTAATCAAGGAAGAGATATGTCAAGAAATGCCACCAATCAAGGGAGTCTTTCAGTGTGCCGCGACTATCAAAGATTCGATTTTCTCAAACATGACATACTCTGACTGGACCGAGGCAATTAGACCAAAAACAATTGGTTCAGATAACCTAGTTCGAGCGATCTCGGCGATCTCAGAGGACCCCTTCTTCATCTTCCTTGCCAGCTCTGCGGGAGTTATTGGTAATCGTGGCCAAGCCAACTACGCTGCGGGTAACTGTTTTGAAGATGCCCTCGCCCTCAGCCTCCGCCTCGATGGAAAGCATGCCGTGTCCATCGATCTCGGGCCTGTTCTTGGTGCAGGAATGCTTGCGGATGATGAGGAGATTCTGGACATTCTTCGAGCCAGTGGGTTCTATGGTATCCGTCACGAAGATTTCCTGACCATGATCACACACGCGATCACTGCTGAAATCCTCCCTGGAATTCCCATGCCTGGTCGCGTTATTATGGGCATTGGCTCTGGTGGTCTTATTAGACAGAATCAACCAGCTGATCCATACTGGTCTCGGACTGCTCTCTACAGCTACCTCAACCTGGTAGACACCCCAAACCCTGACTTGAAAGTGGTTGATGCTTCAGACAACTTTGATTTGAAGTCCCTTCTTTCATGCTGCTCTAGCACAGATGCAGCTGCAGAAATAGTCACCACTGGTCTTTCTCTCATGCTTGCCAAGGCCATGAACATGCTTCCTGAGGAAATTGACACTGGGAAGCCTCCCAATGTCTACGGTGTTGACTCCCTGGTTGCCGTTGGTGTCCGAAACTGGGTTGTCACCAACTGCGGTGTCGAGGTCTCGGTTTTTGAAGTTTTGAGTGACAGAACAGTGGCCGAGCTGGCCGGAGAAATCGCTAGACGAGGTGGTTTTGGAGACGAGGATAAATGAGCAATGTTGTAAGATTGGTAACAGAGGCAGCGAGGATTTTGTCTTTATATATGCTGGAGTCAAGAAGGCTCTAGATTTCCTTTTCAAGATTTGAGAATGGGAAAGCACAGACAGGGAACTGGTTTTTGAGTTTTTAGACATAAAATGCAGGCTCCTTTGCAGTCTGTATTATATTGCATAATACACAAAGCTCTAGAAATCTCTGTTTGGTCCGTTGTGGCTTATACTGTTATTGTAAAGGGCTAGAAGGTTGGAAGACAAAACCTGCAATTATGAGCAATAGTTCGGGTGGCTCTGCGATAGATCTAGGCACCCTGATTTGACTTTACATCAGACCTTTGAATTGGTTCTTTCTAGCATACTGAGAGAAGATCAGAACAAAGTCTTTTTACTATGTGTTGGGGCAAGTGCAACCAACCTCTAACCCCTTACCTGAGAAGTAATTGACTCAACACCACCACAAGCAGATCACTCGAAGCAAAACAGACATGGCAAAAAGGACCAAGGGGATATTCAGATAGAGATAGAGACAAAAGGGGCTTCAAAAAGGACAAAAACAATGCGTAATCTGGGAATCGAACCCAGGGCTCCCCGACGCTGCTCGAATGGCAACGGAGAATTTTACCACTAAACCAATTACGCTTTGTTATTAGAAGCCGCTATCATTTGGATACATGCAAGCTACACCAAACTCCAACGCTTCGAGGACTCCTCAGCCTGTCATTCAGTACCAAACATTCGGGGTTCCAGGCAGTTTCTCTTTACTTTCCTTGACCTATATCATTCCTGTGCACTAGTTTCTTTATTGCCAACTCCTTCGTCGATAATCGTTGCTTCTAAAATACATTGTTCCCATTCAAGGCTGCCAAACTGCCTCGATGATGCTCATCCTACATCCCTCAGGTCTGCTAACACCCTGTAGAAGACAAATCAGTATACACGAGTCAGAGTCGAAGCGGTTCGGTGGCTTACTTTGAATACGAAGCGCTCATCGACAGCCCTAAAGAGTTCTTCAAACTCCTTTTCTGTCCGCTCTTGTGCATTCAACAAGGTCAACATCAACAGGTCCATACTCCGCATGACCTTTTCATCCCAGTGATTTTCAGCCCCCGGCTCACGGAGACAATGATCGTTGATTATGACACGCGCACCCGGTTTGAGAGCTGGGACCAAGTTTTTGAGGATCTTGACAGCATATGGGGTTGAATAGTTATGAAATATCCAGCGGAAGTAGTACACTTGGTTGTGTCAGTAAGGAGGATAACTCAAGGAGCAAACTCTGTCAATCTCACCATCAGCATTCTTGACTGGCTGCTCAGTAAAAAAATCATGTACCTGAAGAGATATGCGTTGAGCTACCTCTTCATTTGCGCATATCGGCTCTGGGGCGCTGCTGATTGTCTTTGCTAAATCTTGTACCACGAATTTCATTTTATCCCATTTCTTGGCAAGATCGACGCACACGAAGCCATGGCTGCCACCGACATCCACCAATGTGCCCTCATTGTTGTTGATTTCGGTAAAGTCGTAGTTATCGACAAGGTAGCGAACCTCATAGCCCTCGCCGCCTGTCAGGCTTGCCATAGCCTCTGCAAATCGCTTTCCTCTGGGAGGGTCCTTGCCGAATGTTGCAAACATTGGTTCTTTATCCACCGTTCCCCATGCATAGTTAAAGCCAGTCCGTGTGAGTGAGGTTGCTTCTGGGTCGGCACGAAGAGCTTCCAAGGTATGGGCCCCGGCTGGAAGGAAATCCTCTCCATTCAACCCTACCCAGGCTTGGAGGCTGGCGTCCTGAGCAAGCATCCTTGACGCCGCAGTGTGTGCTATGAACCCTGGCGTCGGCTCTTGGAAGATCTTATTTGTCATAGCATGACGAAGAGCGCGAGCCAGATTTATGCGGTCCAGTCCAGTCTTGCTTTGGAGTTCCGCCAAAGCAATAGATCCCTCCAGAGGTACGAGATTGGCTATGCAAGATTAGATATGCAGACAAAATCAGATTTGGTGGTCTCACGAATTCCATAGCTGGTCAGTATTTGGAGGCTCAAGGTGTCAAGATACTTGATGTGTTAGTACTAAGGCCAATGCACAGGCTGCAAGCTTAGCTTACACTCCATATGCCCCATCTGACAGTTTCTCTGGGTCCCCGAACAAGAAGTTCTAGCTGTTTGGTTGCAAAGGAGATCTCGATGCGACTTCTCTGTATGTCATCCGGCAACTTGGGAAGATCTCCGGGGGCATTGACATCGAAACCCAAGTCCGGAAGACCATTTGCCTTGAGATACCCATCGAGCTTTTCCGTCTCTTCGGTAATCTTCCTAGCTAATTGCACCATGAGAGATGTTTCCAGGCTTTGCGGGCTCTGCGAATGTGACGAAATGTGCGATTCAGCCATGTTGAACAAGTGAAATGGTCGTGTTCCCTGGTCCTCGTTGCAAAGCGACGGGGGGGATGCGCGGTTTTATACATCATTGTTGTCCATCTGGTCCCAAATTGACTCTAGACCTTATACTACCATCATGACCAATGCGGGTACAAACAGGGTAGCGAGGATACCTTACATGAGCTGTTCTGCTCAAGACATGGGCGGCATGAACAAGTCTACCCACCCGCACCCCCATCATTCCTCAAAACGCCAGTGGAACATGTGGCGAGAGTGCGTAAAGCCTGAACTCCGCGCTGATTCCAAAGTCATCATGATTGGTGTGTGTCCTGCAAGCTGTGGTTTTAATCCCTGAAGGTTGAGTCGAGACATGACCTGAGAGCTCTACAGTACATTAACTGCTGGGGTGCGTAGTTACAATAACACAGGTTTGGTTAGATTAAAAATATGTTCCTAGTTTCTCCACAAGCTAGCACGGAAGCTAATAAGCTACTCCGTAGACAAGTATTGGTACGGGTGGCACGAAGCTTGGCTGCATAAGTATGTAGTAAATCTACTACGAGCCGTCATCCTCAGTCAAAAACACCAAGCGTCTTTCGCGGAGCTTTTAGGTCGTGCAATTTTGTTCGCTAATAATCGCACGTCTGGAACGGAAATGCCTGCTCCTATGCATCATGGGGAAATTCGCCTGCCATAAAGAAGTATTTCGTGCGGCAACAGCAGCTGGGGACCCATGACCGGCATGGTTCATGTAGAACCCTGGACGAAAACCAAGAAATCACGTGCATTCTCTAGTTGTTCACTGAACTTCTGTGTCCAGAGTAGGTATCTGTCCAACAAGCTGCACTTGCTGTGGGTGATCAGTTTTTTCGGCCCCAGTCGTCGTGTAGGTTGATGTGTCCGTATGATGGCAAAGGTTGATTAATCAGATATCAAGGCCAAATATCCAGTGCTAGCTCTCTTTTCTCAGTGAGGCTTGGCCATAGACAGCCTAGACAGCCGAGACCATGACCAGTTCTATCGGGTAGATAGCATAGCGTCCGCCTCCATTCCATCTTGCATCTTTAGCGGCCTCACCATGCTATGCGACCCGTGGCAGCATCATAATAGGGCTGTCGGCTTGGTACGTCCTTGTGAATTCTTTGAACGCGAAGCGGCTCCGATTCGTTTGTGTACTCTGATTCTGTTCGACAATTTAGTATGGCTTTTGCCCATAGACAATGTGCATAGGCATATACAAAAGGGACGTATGGTCGCTATACGCCCTTCGCACATCGACAAGAAACACCTCAATCTGCTCGCGGCTCCAGCCCATGCCCCTTGACATAGGACCCAATGCGATTGCTTGTAAGCCATCCGTCAGTATGGTGCGCCAGTACAGTCCGACCGTCTTAAGCACCTGATTCTTGGGCCAAGTCCCAAGAGGCACATGGAATACCCGTTCCGTGACGTTCACGAAGCCAGCTTCCTGCATTTTCGTAGCCAGTTTACCTCCTGCTGCCGCAGGAAAGTCTACTCCAAGCTGCGCTAACCCCTCATTAATATATGTCCAATACTGTGCGACTGGGTGCTCGTGTGGCGGGACAGCGTCTCCTGTTCTTGCATGATGGGGGTAATGATGAATTTCTTGGAGTTCCATCCAGCCTCCAGGCTTGATATGCCTGAGATCATGTAAGTGCAATGCAAGGATCTGGCTCTGACAGAGTTGATACTTACTGGAGAGCATTACTAAGAAGTTGAGGCCAGTCTTTGATACCTTGAACAGTGTGCCGAGAGTGTACATAGTCAAAATGATTCTGAGGATGAAGCCAAGGAGACTCAACATCATCAACCATGAAGTGAACATTAGGCGGCAACCATGTCGGTTGGATGGGTGATAAATCGATGCCTAGAACATGAGCACTGGGGTATTGTTCTCCCACTATTGTACTATTAGTTGGAGACGAAAATGAAAAGAGAATTGTCCTTACTTTCGATTGCCCAGATTCCTGTGCCAGTTCCAATGTCAAGTATGTTTTGCGGGTTTTCATCTATTGGCGCAAAATGTAATTTCTGGCCCGAGAGAAGTCTCACCATTGCATGTTTCATGTCCTCCCTCTCTTGTTCTATGTCGTCGTTGGGGAAGTTGTAGGCACCAGCCCGGAAGCTATGGTAGCGACGACCATTCTCAAACATGTAGTCCCGAACAGACGACCCGATGGATGTACTTGCGGTGCTCATATTGTCACTCCCGTATCCAGCATCAGATCCAGCATCACCTATGGAACTGTATTCGTCACTATCGGCAACAATGTTGTCTTCGGCCTGGGCAAAAGCTTGTCGAGACATGGCTTCCTGCTCCGTAACTGATAGGCCTGGAAACATGGAGACACCATTGGGGTGAGTAAGAGGTGACGTGATGGGTCGATGCGGGCTCTCTGTATCTGAACTTGGGGAGCCTGGCGTACGACTAACTCCATACACGTCTTTGAAGATGTCGAAGGGTTTTGCTGGTTGCGATGAGAGCTCAGTGCTGCCGCTAGGGATTCTCTGTTCGGCAATACCGGCTTCAGATGGAACTGATATGCTTACTTTGGCATTCGCTTGATTGCCGGCCTGTGGTTGTTCGGCATCAATTGACTTGCCATCGTGTTTCGTAGTGTCTCCTCGGGTAGAAGGCGGGAATGCCTGTGTCTGGCTGTGCGGTTCTGGGTCCATCTTATTCCAGAACGAATGAGAGCCGGGAGGAAGACGGATATAACCAAAGAGCAATTGGTTGTTTGATGTTGTCTTTGACTCCGAAAGCACGACTTTCAAGTGAAGTGAAATATATGCTATGGCGATTGCAGCACAGGGAGTGTTTTATGGCGATTCTCTCTGGATTTTGCCAAGAAGGAAGCAATTGGAGACGCGGTCGAAGTTGTTGGAGTCTTCCGATGACGAAGCAAGATTGTTTTATTAGGGTCGACCAAGGCAAGTTTGGTACGGAATAGGGCGATCTGAATACAGGGAACTCCCTTTGGAAATTTCAGAATATAGTATAGTAATTGAAACAGACGGGGATTTTGCTTTCAAGACCACATCAACAAGATGAGCGAAGATGAATTCAAGCACAGTAGCATCTGTAGATGGAGAAGGGAGACTTTACGAGGCGCCTCCTGCAATGGATAAAAGGCAGGTATGGAGGTAAGGTAAGGTAAGGTCGGTTGACTTACATTGAGCTTGTGGGGCTGCAGGTGGCAGGCGGTAGCGTTGATTTCTTGACCCAGCCCAAGAGCCAGTGAAGTTTTCCTTTCCACGCCCAACGGCGATCCATGTATCACACTAATATAAATCAAGGCGCGGCATAGATCGTGCCAAGAGATCGGCTGGCAGATTACCACCATACCGATTAGAAATACTTATAAAGCGAGTGACTGTTCCAGCCAGGCGCCGCTCCCTTAGTACGGAACTCTATCATTTGGCTCTGTACTACCAGCGAACCACGCTGGCGATAGAAGTTCTAGCCATCACAAACAAGCAGGAGGCACTTGAGTACCAAAATTCGGAGAAATCAGAACAAAGAACATGCATGACTTGGTAATTTTCGATGGGGTTTCCAAGTGCATTGTTAGCCATGGATCCATTACCAACATTGGTACATACCGAGGTAGGTAATAAAAGCAAGCAAACCAACGGATCCCAACCAACGACAGCGCACCTATTATACTATGCCCGGGGGCAACAAACGTAGTGCGACAAATGAGCGAAACCGCTCATAAATGATACGTCAGAACGAATTTCTATTCGGGGTCGGGGTGCGAGACTGCTCCGTAACAAATGGTCCGCGGGATAACATCGCAATAAGATGGTCTGTCTTCCGGTTTATAGAATGGGGATAATATTTAATACTCCGTAACTAGATACCTAGGTAGTAGATATCCAATTGCATTGTGGGCCAGGGACGCCAGGGTAGGCTTGCATGGTGCTAATTTGTGTCCACCTTGGGGGAGGCTTCACACAATACCAACCACCCATAGCTAATTCAAACGTCATCCATACATATCGAACCGAGGCACTTGTTGTGAGTGATCTCTCGGTAGGTTGCCATTATTAACTCAATATGCCCCAATCCAAGTTCGTTCATTGTGTTGGAAGCCCATCTTTCAATCCAGATGAACTCATTGAAGATGTCGACCGTCAGAGAGAGGCTGTGAACCACCTGTTGAAGAATGATCTCTTCAGCGCCAGTCGAGTGCTTTTCCAACTCCCTGATCCGGATTTCTATACATACCATGCCGTGGCAAGTGTGAAACTTGCCCAAGTCCAGTCAGTAGTCAACCTTGGAGGCGTCAACGGTTTACACGCGTGGTATCGCAATGAAGATGGCTCACCTGTAAGAACTCACCTATGGGCAATGTCTGAGGAGTAAGAATTTGTGAAACTAACATACATGTAGAGAGAACCGCCTCCTCAAGCTGACATTGAAGCATACACCTCTATCTTCAGACCTTCAACAGCTACTGCTGCATTTCTCAAGAATTTAGGAACAAATGCTAAGAAAGATTCCATAAGGCGTGAAGTCGCAGCCAACCTTGAGAGCAAGCGATATCTGCACCCTGGGCTTGTAACGAAACTCACTATCCCCAAGAGCAAAAAACCGCCCAGCGCAAATCCCTATCTCGACTTCTGGATGTGGTCATGTCACTCTCTTGAATGGTGTGGCCCTTGCCCAGCATCAGAACGTGTCCCAATGTCTCATCATGTTCTTCCAATTTTCATGCATCACTTTGGCTGCGCGACACCAACCCACGAGAGCCTGGCTATCCTGAAAATTCTGTCTGACGGGCGCCCGATTGTCGACATCGGTTCTGGCAATGGTTATTGGTCCTATATGCTCCGACGCTACGGCCTCACAGTGCATGCGGTGGATAACATGCAGAGCGAATGGAGGGTCAACTGGGTAAACGACACGGTCATATCGGACGGCGTGAAGTGGTTACACAAGAATTCGAACGGTGAAGGCATGGTACTCCTGCTTGTGTATCCTGTTGTTGGTGGAGGTGTTGGTGGCGGCACTGAGGGAGGATTTACGCGGCAACTGGTTTCTGCCTTTGGCGGCGACACTATCGCAGTTGTGGGCACGCAGAATAGGAACGGTTACACAGGATTCAAGGGAGTCACCATGGATGAATTTATGGCGAAAGAGCATGAGGACTGGACTATGGTAGTAAAGATAGCGTTGCCATCCTTTCCTGGGAAGGATGAAGCGTTATATGTCTTCCAGCGAGGCGAACGAGTGCCGCACGAATAGATCCAGATGATTTCAGAGGATTTGCGGCCATGATAGGAAGTTTCTCATGGCAAATATGTCTACGCAGCAGGGGTTTTGGCCCATGGTTCTACCTATTATCCGAACACGGGCAGTGTAATGTGGGCTACCATCAAACATAAATCATCTCATCGTACCTAGGTATGCAGAGAAGAACACACAACGTCATAGGCCATAGCATTCAACTTTCTTACCCTGCCTCGCAATGGTCAACTGAATAGGTAATCAATAGTTAAGATGCATTTGATTCCTCCAATCCAGTCCAGTCACATCATGTTTCTTCCTCATTCTCACCTGCATCTGCCCCGCAAGGATGGGACAATACTTTGTTCTCAGCCTCTGTGACAGCCACCACCAAACCCCAGCAAGCGGCACGGTGAACGCTCTTAGCGCTCGGGGTCCCCCGATTTCCCTCCGTTGAGCCCCTCAACAGCTGTTTAACTGGTCTGCCCTGTGGGCATTTCTTTCGCTTCCCTGTGTGACCCATGTCCTTCTGGCCCTATGACGATCTCTTCGTCCACTAATAAGAGAATATTCCAAGAGCTCCAGGTCCAAGCACAGCAGGAGTCGATACCTTAGCTGCGTATATGTATGTTGCTGCAGGTCAGGTCTCATTCAGCCCCTCCATTCTCTCGGTCCGCCCGTCATTGACGCACAAGGCGGCGTGTGACCATTTAATAAATGTTGAGTTTACTGCTCAATTAGGCATCTTCTCTCAAACTTGTCCATTTCTTCATAATAAGTGTCTCACCTCATCCTCGAGCTCTTGCTACTCAGTTTGCCTCGCTACTGAAAACCTCTCTCAGTTGGCGCCCCTCTTAACCCGAGACTGAAACCCCTGCCTCCAAACCAAAGATCCCCGCTTCTATTTCAACAGCTGAGCTCTTTGCTTCCCCAGAACAAAAACAGAAAACAACGAAACTGAGACCATGTCTCTCAAGCCTGATGACCGGTCCCGCAAGGATCGCTCTCGATCTCGCTCTCGTGACCGCCGTTCGAGGAGTGATGTCGCACCTGAGCGCCCTTCCTACAGCGATAATCGCGAACCAAGTTACATCTACCCAGAGGATGATCTCAATGATCGCTATAGTCGCCCAGGCGCAGCGCAAGCAAGCGGCGCTCTACCGTACCCCGAAGAGGGAGGAATCTATCCTGTGGTTCCTGGAAACTCATCTCAGTACAGCTACGACCCTCAGCCGCCCACTTACCGAACCGCTTCTCCGCCAAGAGACTCGCCATACCGTTCATCACACGACAGGGTCGACAGCAGCCTTCCAGGAGCCTTCCCAGATGACCGCCGTCGCGAGAAAGAGAGAGACCCGTACGTTCAGAATGCAGAGCCTCGTGCCAAGGAAGACGAAGACAAATTTAGCTTCCTGCCACAGAAGTACATGCGCAAGCTCACTGGATCTTCAGGCAACGACAAGGAGAGGGACAAGGATGACGATGGGTTGGCCTACGGAAAGCCTCCCGTGCCTGTGAGACCTAAAGACTCTTCGGATTTGGCTTATGGAAAGGCCACGGGAGCTCCGTCGACTGCTAGCCAGGTTATGACTACATACAACCCTCCCCCAGGTGCTGAAGACCCGTACTATGCGCCACAACCACCCTACGGATATTCTCATCGAGAACCTGCTAGCCCGTCCGTTGACCAGTATGGTTCACGCAAGACAAGGGAAGATGCACGATACGATGACACCTACGGCTCGAGTGCCAACGTCATGACCGTTGAGCCTCGAAGCCGCGACGATGAGAAACACCGTGACCGACGCAGAGACAGGTCTTCCGGTCCCCGGGGTAGCTCAGACCGCTTGGCTGTCGATTCAAGCAGTCGAAAGCGCGAGAAGTCACGCGACAGATCACGATCCCGCCGAAGAGATAAGTCGCCTTCACGAGATACTCTGGGAGTAGACAAGCACCACAAGCATAGATCACGATCAAGGGACGGCCACAGATCGCGGTCGAGGGAAAAGCACCGAAGCCGAAAAGACAAGTCCCCTCAGCCTCCCAGTGAGAGAATGTCAGGTCTCAGCATCAACACTGGGCTGACTGTGGGAGGCTTGGCCGCCGGCGGACTCGCTGGTGCATCACTAGCCAATGCGCCTCCGTCGCCCATGCTCGAGTCATACTATGGTACTTATCAGGACTGTTCACCCATGCCGTCTCCTCTACTGCTCGCCTCGAAGCACCCAAATGATGACAATAGAGCTCTTGAGGCGCTCTCTCCGTTGGGTTCTGATAATGAGGGCGATAGCAGACGCCGTAGCCGACGTGCCCGCTTCCATGACTCCGAAGATATCACCACTCAACTTGCACAGGCTCTCAAGGGGAGCCGCCGTCCTGATACCGAGCCACTCATTGAAATCCTACCAAGCTTGACGCATGATCAAGTGATGAAGCTTCGTGCCGACTACAAGGCACTCGTCAAGACGGGTTCTGAGCGCAAAGGTGTGAACATCGCCAAGCATATTCGTGCTCGTCTCAAAGATGAAGATCCGCTGTTGATGAAGGCCTGCTACTCCGTTGCTCTTGGCATGTGGGAGAGCGAGGCATACTGGGCCAATTTCTGGTACCAGGGCGACAAGACTCGCAGAGAGCTTCTCATTGAGTCTCTTATGGGTCGCACCAACAGTGAAATACGTTACATCAAGGATGCATTCACAGATAAGAAATATGACAACAGCCTCGTCAAGTGTATGAAGGAAGAACTCAAAGAAGACAAGTTCAAAAAAGCTGTTCTCCTTGTTTTGGAAGAGCGGCGCATGGAGGAATACGATCATTATGGTCGACTTGTGCCAATTGACTATGCTCTTGTTGACCAGGACGTCGCTGACTTGCGTCGATCTGTGAGGTCTGAGAAGGGTGGCGAGACGGCGATGATCAATATCATCATACTTCGAAGCGACTCTCATCTACGCGCCATTCTGCAGGAATATGAGCGACAGCATCGCTCCAACTTTGCTCGTGACGCTCTCAAGAAGAGCGGAAATCTTGTGGTAAGGCATAGTCTTTTGCCCCTTGAGATTGATGAATAATACTGACATTGTCCAGGGTGAACTGTTAGCCCACATCCTAAATGGTGTTATCAACCGTCCTGTTCGTGATGCCCTCCTCATACATCACGCCACCTCAGCGTCCCGTAAAGATGGCCTTCGCCGTGAGCTCCTCATCTCGCGTCTCGTTCGATACCACTGGGATCCACACCACATGCGCGCTGTGAAGCAAGCCTTCCGGGAGCGCTACGGCAAGGCCATGAGAGACGCCGTTCGCGATGCGACGAGTGGTGAATGGGGCGAATTCTGTGGTGAATTGTGCATTGCGCGTATGCCTGACGACGTCAGAAAATTTGACAAAGTCAGCTATAGCGTGAGATGAGCAGATTATGATTTATGATTATATGATTAGTATAAGGAATTGGGTGTGGCATAAAAGAGTTGCCCATCTTTGCAGCACTTGGATCATGGCGATATGTTATGGGGTTTTCTAGAATAGCACTCTATATGTACTTCAACCTCAACTCATTTCTCCAACTTGATGCTGAAATCAAAGTTTGTTCACTGCTTATGATCTCTTTGAGCCCTTGCCTCCTCTTCCACCCTTCCCTTTTCCACCCGAACCCTTCTTGCTACCACCTCCGCCTCCAGCAGCATTTCCGCCAGTACCACCCGCCATCATGACCCTCACTTTACCGACCGGTACGACGTTGAATGTCTCTTCAGGCTTGAGCGCCTTGATAAGCTCAACTTCACGCGGCCACATCCTTTCAGTATCACGAGCGGTTTCGTCAACAACACCCTTCTTAGTCGAAGCTGCCTTCCAACGATCGAGAACCTCTTTAACTGCCTTGCCCTTCTTGGTAGCACCGGGCTGCAACTTCGCTTTGTACTTGTAGCGTCCAAGAGCGTTCCAAGGGGCACAAACAGGGATGATCTCAAGGATCTCATCTCCGGGAAGAGGCGTACCAACAATGGAGTCAAGCAAAGTCATCTGGCTGGCTTCGTCCTCATGAAGAATATCAACGCCTTCCTCCATCATAACACGTCGAATTTCCTCGTGTTCGGCGGTCTCTTTCTGCTCTCGCTGGTGCTGAGCGCGACGTCGCTCTTTAGCAGCAGCGAGCTCGAGCTCACGGTCCGCCTTAGCTTTTGCTTCGGCTTCAGCTTTCTTTTGTCCAACTGTTGCTCCGATCAAAGCTTCTGCGGCAGCTCGATCTTCCTCATCTTGATGCTTATACTTTGACGCGATCTTCTTCGCCTTGCCCTTCTGGCCTCGCTTGGGGGGGCCTTTCTTCGAAGAGCTGGGGTTCTTATTCTTCGGCCTTGTGTCAACTGGCTTGTCAGCTGTCTCGTCCTCCGGTCCAGCTGACTCGTCATTTTCGCCCTCTTCTGCTTCTCCTCCCACTGCTTCATTTTCATCTACCTCCGCCACTTCTTGGCTATGAACCCCGTCGGTTGTGTCATCCGCGATCTTGAGATCAGACAAGCCCTCTTCGGCCTGTTCAAACTCGTTGTTGCGGTCTTCATCCTTGCCAAAAGCCTGAAGAGGGTTGTCACGTGACTCTTCGTCTTGTTGTTCATCTTCAGATTCATTGTCGGATGGTTCGGCTGATTGTTCTCCTTCAGGTTCGCTCAGGTCGCCTGCCCTGTCTGCTGGTTGCGACGTCGCTGCTGGCGAAGCTTCATCGCCACCAGTAGAGTTGGCATCGTGCAGGCGATGCTTAACATGCTTGGCTTTGCTCTCCTCGCTGATCTTAAATGCAACACCTAGACCGAGTAGAAGTTGAGCTGGAGGCAGAAAATTCTTCTTTCCCCGGACCATGAAACTTCCTGCCGGTAGGAACTCGCCTGTCGGTGCAGATTTGGAAACTTGATCAGCGTTTACCCACCATGCAGACATGCCCGCTTTCGAGTCCCAAGCATTCGACGAGCATACAGCCAGTGATCCGGCCTGAGACAGTGTCGCTGGGGGAATGGGCGCATCAGGAGTTTTTGGATTGTTCTTGATAATTACGCTCGATGCCCCATGTAGATCTGCGTGGCAGTATACATCGCCTTTCCGGAGATATTTCTTGTAGATCATCTCATTTTGCTGGGCATCTTTGCCTCCAATCACAAGATATCCATCGGATGAGATAAACCAAACGAATTTCTCGAACCACATTGGTTTGCGGATCGGTTGAAGCAGTGCCTTTTCCTGTTTCAGCCCTTTTTTGAGATCCTCGGTGATTTTTTGCTCTGCATTCTTCAGGGCTCTTGAGGCCTGTTGCTGGGTCTTTTCCTCCTTTACGGCCGCCGTCTTCCGCTGGTCAAAATACTCTCGAGCATTGCTCCAAGGGCTAAGTCCAAGGTTGATTTCCACACTAAGGGCTTTGTTAGCCTGTTTTGCCTTTGCTGTCGATGTACCTTCATCGTCACCAAGGCCGCTGTCGTCGTCCGTTTCGTAGGGGTCGTCTTCCTCTGGTTCAAATTCTTCCTCGGCCAGCTCAAGCGTAATGAGATTCTCGGCAAGGTTTAGAGGTAGTTTGATAATCTCAGCAACAGGGTTGTGCCGTTTTTTCTCGCGTTCCACCAATTTGCCAACATCTACCCAGTCCATTCCTTGGCTGAGTAATCCATTGACAGCATCCATAGCTTCTTGAACTCGTTCGGCGTTCGCTTCAATGGCGGCGGCTTTACGAAAGTTGAGGGCCTGGGCCTCTTGAAGCCCTTCGATACGTTTGCTCTGTTCATTTCGCGCGGCCTCCAACTTGCGCTTCGCAGCCGCTTCTCGCTCGCTTAGTCGGGACTCCAGTCTCTGGCCCTCTAAAGATGAGAAAAATTCGTCAACTGTCTCATTGTATCCTGTAAATTCAAGGACCTCGATTGTGGGATCCTTTTTGAGTTTGTAGGGGACAAACGGATGAAAATCTTCGTATAGAAGATTATCACGTTGTGTCTTGAATTCGTCACTAGCCTCTGCTCCCTCAGTCCTTTCCCTACGTTTCGCGAATATGTAGCCAGTGCATGCTTCTGAGCTGGTGAGCACTTCCACGGTTTGCCTGGCCTCGTGAAGTGACTCAACTAAATCAGCCAGCAGCGTTTCATTGGCCAGTATTTCATCAGGCTTGATAGTGGTGTCGAAATTATTTGTGTGTAGGCAGTGGTCCACAAGCACTGGAGGCAATTCTGTAATTGATACAGCCAAACTCTTTCTCAGATCACCACCAGGCTTGCCCTTCTGCTTCTTTGCTGATGCAGTAGCAGCAGCTGCTTTTTCCACGGCAGTCTTTAGGGCATCTTGTACCCTTTCTTTTGTCAAGGGAGGTATTCCGCCAAAGTTCTGCCTGTTCTCCAGGGAATATTGTAGGCCGACTCGCTGAGGTTCTTGACCTTCACCTTCTGAAACAGTTCTTGCGAGGGCAAGGATCTTCAAGTCGGCATCCGTGAGAATAATGTTGCCACTCTAAGACATGAAGGTCAGTGGCTTTTCTGGATCGTATGGCAAATGACATACAGCAAAAAACTCCAGGAATAATCTGTATTGGCCATCGCTGAACTCGAATTCGAGGACTCGATCGGTGCCCACTTGTCTAACTGACGTCAACCGTCTGGTCTTGAGAAACTTTCTTAAACGTGCAACAAAAGCGGAGGGGGCCGCAGCAGTTGTACGCGCGAATTTCGTCAAGTGACAGCGAAAGCCCGTGTCGATGACAAGCTGCTTTTTGTTGTCTGGTTTCGCAAACTTGAGCAGGAGAATCTTGGACGAAAGATCGTATACGTTGGAGAGTCGAAGAGTCACCAGTCGTTCCTGGAGCTCATGCGCAATGATCTTTGTTCAATAATTAGGATACAGTTCAAGGTAGTAGCTTTGGTAAAAGACCTACTTTTACATCCAAAGAAGAGAATCTTTGCTTCATTTTCAACTGCTTCGCTCAAAACAGCGTTATACAATCATGAAAATCTCAAGCTGTACTAGCGACATCGTCATCGCGGGCAACTTGGTTGTCGTGGGGTAGTTGGAGGGGCACGATGCTGACATCATCAACACACACGTGACTTTATTCCATCATATCAATCCATTGTATAATAAACCACCAAGGCACTCAACGAAGATCTTGCCATTGAAGCTTGGTCTTATAAACAGGAACGAATCTCTCAAGTCGATATACTATGCT
Organism: Fusarium mundagurra; assembly: GCA_013396205.1. Lineage (NCBI taxonomy): Eukaryota > Fungi > Ascomycota > Sordariomycetes > Hypocreales > Nectriaceae > Fusarium > Fusarium mundagurra. The sequence continues at coordinate 25,871 of JAAOAN010000458.1, read as the reverse complement.
ACTGGTTCTGAATGGCTTCGACGCCTCAGATGCCTCAAACGCCTCGGACGAGAGTTGATCCTGACAACGTTAGTCCTTCTACACGTGTGGCTACTACTAGGCTCATGAAGACGTGAGAGAAGCTTCAGTGATCCATATGAACCACAAAAATCGGTTGATGCTCATATGAGAATCTCATCCAATCCACAGAATAGATGCATTGGGCTGTCTTGCTAGTAAGTCATATTGTGTTATCCAGACGTCAAGGCAACATACGACCTATGTATACACATTGCAGCAACAGTTGGGGAATTCCTGAGTCTTGGAGATACTATTAGAGCCCTAGAAAATCTATGAATGCGGAGGACAGAATCTAAAAATGCGCATCAGACTTGCATTAGCATATTCATCTAGGCCCTGATAACACGCGTAACGCATCTTGTAATGCCCGCCCGAGATGTCACGTAATGTATGTACGACTTACCCCAGATTTGTCTCATAAAACGGTATCGGCATCGGCACAACACAAGCCTCCACGAACTCAGCCGCGGATTTTGACAGAAGGATACACGTGAGAACCCAGTAGATGCCGTTAGGCCGAGGAACTCTGTTCAGTTTGTTGACTCTGTCCTCTGTAAACTTCAAATCAATCGATCCATCCAATGCAACATCAAAGCCGCTCGCGAATCGCATTTCGCACGGGTACAAATCTCGAACCGCGGCTGGGAGACAGGACCTGGTGGCTGACGCCAGAGACTAGTGGTGGCCTGAGATTATTAGACCCAGGTCGCAAATTAACAACTCAAATAAGGATCCATAATCAGCAGATTGCTACTGCTTTCCAGTTGTCACAGCAACCAAAAGCCGAGACCACACTAAGGCTTGGCGTATTTCAATGGCAGTGCTTCTGGGCACTACCTGAGACGAGTTTGTAGATCTATTGATTGTGAGAATCTACCCATATTTACCATGAAATAATAGACTGTGCTTGGTCGGCGAAAAAAACACATGTGTGCGCCGGAATAGAAGAACATACAATCAATTAGATGGAGTCAGACGTCAAGGTTACTGTACAGTTACATGCATTGGATGCAGTAAGAGCAATGCTTCCTGCAGCCAACGAACGGCGTGATGAGCCGGCAGGATTTCAAACACGGGCTAAGTAGCTCTAGGAGCCTTTGAAACTGACGAAAGCAAGGAGGCCAGCGGCCAGCTTGACACCCAACGTCGGTTTCTGAGGCCAAACCATTACCGAGGCAAAGTCAAGAACTCATTGACTTTACAGTACCTAAGGCAATTCGTATCATGACTGTTTGGGGAACGACCACGGAACAGAACTTGCACTAATTAATGCATTTGCATAAAACGATGCTTCAAGGTCCAATGGTTGGCTTCCACGATAGCAACGGCAGGCTCATTACGACTGATTTCATGCCTGATCAGCCGCTTCCGCTGCAGCTGAATAAAGCTGGTGTGCGCCGGTTTGAACCACTCGAAAGTTACTTAAATTGGGGAGGTTGGGATTTCACATGGCAGCCAATGGAAGAAAGGTTACAACGTGCATGAGCCCCTCAAACAGCCGTCGCGCCGTTGGCCAACTGGGTAATCTATCACTGAGGTCTGAGGACTTGATTCCGTTTCCGCGCTTGTCACCCTTTTACCGGCCAATCTTGATCGAAGACAGGCAATCCGTGGTGCAGTTCGGCATTTTCAGAATGGGCAGTCCTTATCATCTTTCGAGTTCCGTCAATCATACAGAGTATGTACAGAAAGCCATTTGGTGAAATGATAAAACGAGTGGTTGGGGATACTGTGTGGTAGCGCTCAAAGTACCTGGATGCTGGTCCCCGCCCCCCTGATTAAACATGGTGCTTATGTGGCGTTCAAGAGGAACTGTAACTGGACAGTCCTTTGTTTTGTTGTTTTGCTAACAACGATGGCTCTTCCAATTGCCAGGAACGGAGCACTGGTACGGGCAGGCTGATGGAGAGAGCTTTTAGATGAATGTGAAGGCAGGGGAAGATCTTCGACCCCAGGCTCTTGAAATGACGGGATGCTGCTCATCACAGTCACTCAGGCTCAATGAATGCCGAGCGGTGACGGATGCAATATCCCATCTCTCGTATATGGGGTCGTGTTCCACTTTCTATTATTACTGTTGATGTTAAGTTGGCAGTTGGGAGCCATCAGAGCATGGGGCACTTCGGATACGTCCAAGGACGGGAGAAGATCGGAGCTGGAAGAGGAATTGCGTGGAACAGGATGGGCGGATAGCTGTGCAACCTGTGCTGACGACGCGGACAGCTAGGTAGCTGACCTCTTCGTGATTGGCTGAAGCTAAGATCAGGCTAGGTCAGATAAGGCAAAGAGCTTCGAGAGCTTCGATGGCTGGCTGAATGTCTCTGGCTGAGACGCAGGAGGAAGGGATAAAAGTGGCACTCCGAGGCCAAGACGGGGCTTACCATAATCAGAGTGGGTGGGGAGCGCTACCACATACGGGGTTTAGGTCTTGGGCTTATACTCGATTTGGTAAGAGGTAAATAGAACGACATACTAACCCCCTGGCAAGTAAACAAGACGAGTGGTAAACAAGCAATCGGCCACAACAGCCCAGAGACAATCGACACGCCCCATGGGGGTGAGAGGGAGAGGTAAAACGATGGAGAGGGCAAAGTGCGTGAGAAAGGGCTGGGTCGCTGGGACAGAACAGGACAGAACGGATCAACAGGACACAGCGCTGCCGAGGGAGCAACACAACGCTCAGTTTGGCTCAAGTCGTCCAATCCTGCCCCCGTCTTCAAAAGCCCAGTTTCGTTCTGCGTCCTGTTCGGTCCCTCTTCTCCTCCTACTCCCTCCAATTATCGCCATCCACATCAACATCGTCAAAACAAAACCTCATTCAGACAAGAAAGAAAAGAACGACTGAAGGCCCTCGCTCGCCATCTACCGATTCTTTTCCATTCTCTTCGACTTTTGTTTCTAGGAACAAGAGCCAGAGAACTTCTTGTCTTCCTTTCGAATTTCGGAAGGTTGTATGAGAAGCTTCTCTCGCGCCATCAAAAGTCGCAAATCTGGACTTTGAGGCTCGCGTCCCCGTTCCCTTTAGCATCTTCCCATCGACATATCGGGAATCCGAATCCCATACCCAGACCGTTACCGAAACAAAAACCCACGAAGAGGTTGAGATCAAACCCCAACAGCCCCAAGCCGGACGGGAAGGTCAATACTCTTCTGTCTCTGTCACCGCCGAACAGGTTCCTCCTCGCGGAGAGCAACGCTTTAGCGAAGAAGAGGTCCGTATTACGCGTGAAGAAGAACGTTACCGCCGTCCCGGTGTCCAAAAATTCGAGCACGAAGAAGAGCACTTTACTATCCGTGAAGACTCGCGACGGTATGTCCGATTTTACAACTTCCTTGGCCCCTGGTTTTGTTTTGATATTCCACGTTTTCTACCTATTTGCCCACCGTATGAGACGAGTTCGCAATGGCCTGGGAAATCACGGCTCTCCAGGTCAGGGCAGTTCTCTCTCACCCAAGTTGATCAGGTGGAATCTGTCAAAGCATGTCTTCTGTCACTTGTGACGGTAGCAATTGTCGTTCCCCCCTGAGCATTTCCTCCGCAGTCCGATTTTCACTTTCGCTTTCCTCAACTCGGCTGGCCACAACCCACTCATCACAGGCGCTTCGGCCCCTTGAGAGTCCCCAGCCATCTCAATTCATCACATCACATCTCACCACACACCGTCTCACATCACACCCCTACCCATGTACGCTACCGCGCCAACCACCTCAGCTTGGCTGGGTACCCAATTTGCTTTTGCTTCACATCCCCGGTCCACTAGTGCGCTTAAGCCTTCTGGCCTGAGCAAGGCGGTGGAGTTACCTCAGGGGCCGCCCGCCTCCCGTTGCCATATGATACGCAAGCGAGATACTATAGACATCCATCAGCTAACCCAGACAAATCCAGACCTGAACCTCCCTCTCAATACCAACCCTCTCAGTACCAACCACCCTCCCAATACCAAACTTCTCACACTCACGTAGAGGTCGACACCCACCGTCATCCCTACTACTCCACCCCCATCGATCTCGCTGAACGTGAATACCGCCAGCGTTACCGCCCTGCCCAAGCCTTTTCCACTGAAGACCCTACTTCCCACTCTCACTCTCACTCTCACCACCAAACTCAAGACAACTTCCAAGCCAACAACTACACCGTTGAAGGCCGACCCGCTCCCCAATTCTATTCCTCCGAGAAGACTGAAATCAACAACTTCACCGTTGACGGACGCTCCTCTCGCCCTCAGTACAACCAGACCGAGAAGACCGAGTTTAACTTCACTGTTGACGGCCGTTCTTCCCGACCTCAATACACTTCTGAGAAGACTGAAATCAACAACTTCACTGTTGACGGCCGCTCTTCCCAGCCCCAGTACCGCGATACCAAGACAACTCAGGTCAACAACTTCACCGTTGACACACCTGTTGCTCGTCCATCTAACAAGAAGGACGTGAGATTCACTGAAGAAATCGTCGAAACTACCAAGGTCGACAACAACAAGTCCAAGATGGGTTACTACGACGACGACGGTTAGTTGATACCAGATATTTCTCGCGAACAAACAAAACTAACTTGTCATTAGGTCACTACAACTCTTTCCGCGCCGGTGCTCACAAGCTCGGTGATCGCATCGCCCATGGAGGTCGTCGCGATATTGAGATTGACATTCACGAGGGTCCTCGTCCCTCTGCTGACTGCCTTCCCAACACCGTCAGCATCCCCTGCCACCACATCCGCCTGGGTGACTTCCTGATGCTCCAGGGCCGCCCCTGCCAGGTCATCCGCATCTCTACCTCCTCTGCCACCGGTCAGTACCGCTACCTTGGTGTCGATCTCTTCACCAAGCAGCTTCACGAGGAGTCCTCTTTCATCTCCAACCCTGCCCCCAGCGTTGTCGTTCAGTCCATGCTCGGCCCTGTCTTCAAGCAGTACCGTGTCCTCGACATGCAGGAGGGTCAGATCGTTGCCATGACCGAGACTGGTGACGTCAAGCAGGGTCTCCCTGTCATTGACCAGTCCAACCTCTACTCCCGCCTCAGCAGCGCTTTCGAGTCTGGCCGTGGCTCCGTCCGTGTCCTCGTCCTCAACGACGGTGCTCGTGAGCTCGCCGTTGACATGAAGGTCATCCACGGCTCCCGCCTGTAAGCGTGTTTACTGTTTTCTGAAGACGGGCAGCCGCTTGTAACGCGACTATTTCCCAACACCATAATGAGTTGATGAACAGCACTACTGGGCCTACCTCGCTTTTGAGGAGTAGGTCGAGGCTGTCCTGAGAGTCACCTGTACAATGTCAAGTTTCCTGGGGATCTGTTGTATGTATCAAGATGGTTCAAGTTTGTTTGTGTCGAGATTGGATAAATCATGTTGGCTAGCTGGAAATATTGGAGTCTTTTGCGTAGATGGGAAAGTTCTGTACATGGACTGTAGTAATTGTCAATTGATTCCGCATCTACATAACTCGAAGCCTCCGCGCCCCGCTGTGCCACTTTCTCTCTGATCTGCACTGCTAAGTTGAACCCTCAAGGTTCTCCACTAACCGCAAACGGAAACATGCTGCCTCTCTGCTGTTTGATACGCGGCCCAGACGTGCCGACACTTCCAAATCTATTGCTACCCTACATTTCAACTGCCGTCCTCTGGCTTCTTATTCAGTGACGCTTTAGCTTTGTTCATTATTATCCTGGGGAGTGTCTCTTTAACTATATACAACAAATATTTATTCAAGCCCTAGCTACTAGATATCAATCTGTTCATGATATTCATGATGGTTATGGTGGTTAGAGCATCATGCGTGTCCAGAGCTCTTATCTATCATCAAGGTATTTCCCCGCGCGAGGCTAACGCAATACAGAGCTTACTTAGATGGATGGGTACACAGCCTGATAATCAATCACGCAAGCTCATGCTTGATGAGGCAGCGCGTGACGAAACTCTGTCACAAAGTTCTCCTTAAACCTTGATAGCACACGATTTCTTCTCCTAATCATTTTCTTCTTTCCAAACCATCCATCACCTATCGCAATCTCGTGTATCCAAAGTGACCATGGGTGCTCAGCCATCAAAGCCAACACTTCATGAGAAGGCTGTCATGGAGCGCCTCCGTAGTCTCCAACTCCAGGAGGATGACGAATACGTCGAAATTAGCAGCGACGCTGAGAAGCGTGTTGTCGGGCCTTTGACTCGCGAGGCTCAAGGTCTATCTGTCCATGTCCTCGAGTCCTGGCAGTCTGCTATCCTCAAAGATCCCAAGAACAAGTGAGGTTTCCTGCTGTGTGGGCGCTCCTATCAAGGCTAACATTCACCGAGACTCGCACTCACGGCACTGAGCTCAGCAAACCCGAGACAGGTGCTCACTTCCCTGCCGACCGAAATCGCAGACCAGCAGATCTATAATGTCAAGATCCCATTCGAGGGAGATCCGATCACGAACCAGCGCTCAAGCGGCCGCTGCTGGCTGTTTGCCTCCACAAACGTGTTCCGAGTTGCCATCATGAAGCGATATAATCTCGAGAGCTTTGAGCTCTCACAGCAGTATCTCTTCTTCTGGGATAAGCTTGAAAAGGCGAACTGGTTCCTGGAACAGATCATCGATACCGCAACAGAGGATCTCGAAGGACGTCTCGTTCAAACCCTATTGGGCGACATCGTTTCTGACGGTGGTCAGTGGGACATGGTCTATAACCTTGTCGAGAAGTATGGTCTAGTACCACAGACCCTCTACCCTGATACATGGAATGCCCAGAGCTCCGGCATTCTTAATAGTGTTATCAAGACCAAGCTTCGTGAATTCGCACTCAAGCTACGAGGCCTGATTAACTCTAAGAGCGGTGTTACAGCTACCACACTCTCGTCGGCGAAAGACAAAATGCTTCGTGAGATTTCTCTCATCATGACTCTTCTCCTTGGACCACCACCAAACCCCGAGGAAAACTTCACTTGGCAGTACAGCGACAAGAATGGCAAGTCACATCAGCTCAAGACTACACCTAAAGAGTTTGCCAAGAACATATATAGTTCCGACTTCCGCATCACTTCTAACACCATCGAGAGTATGATCTCACTTGTGGATGATCCTCGGCACGAGCCGCTCTCTCTCCTCTCTGTTTCACGCCTTGGTAACATCGTGGGTGGACGTGGCGTGAGTTACGTGAACGTTGATATCGACACACTCAAGGAGACATGCATAAAGATGCTCAAGGCTGGTCTGCCTATCTTCTTCGGTAGCGACGTGGGTAAGTTCTCCGACTCCAAGTCGGGTATCATGGACCTCGACCTCATTGACTACGACCTTGGCTTCAACACTAGCTTGCTCGGCATGAGCAAAGCACAGCGATTGACAACACAAGAGAGTCAGATGACCCACGCTATGGTGTTGACTGCAGTTCATCTTGACGAGGAGACGGGCAAGCCTGTTCGCTGGAGAGTGCAGAACAGTTGGGGCACTGCGGCTGGTGACAAAGGATGGTTTGTTATGAGTGATGCTTGGCTCGACCAGTTTGTCTATCAGGCCGTTGTAGACCCTCGCTTCTGTAGCAAGGAGGTTCGCGATGTGCTCAAGAAGGAAGCGATTGTTCTCCCGCCATGGGATCCTATGGGCGCCCTGGCCTGAGTCAGCGTTCTTATTACGGGTGCGAAGGTATTGCTGTGAGACGACATTGAGACTTCTTTTTGTATCAGACTGAAGCTTGCTGAGAGAATGAACATAGTTTAACTACCTCCACAACGATCGCAGCACAACCGTACACCGTGATACCTGCCATAGAATCATGCGTGGGTCAGCTCCTAGGTGCTGAAGCGATGATTTATCCAAGTAAAGACAAGCTATATTCCCTGATAAGATGGTCTTGGGAATATTAAGGAAAATAGTAAGATGGTGCTTCTCATGCAATTCCAGTGCCGGTATCCTTTTATCGCACCTTGATCGTAATCTACTCAGCAATTGGAGTGTGACTGACAGCAGAACTACATGCTTGCTTGTGATCTCTCCACGAGAAGACGTCTGGTCGTATCACGCGCAACTGGATTTCTCCCGGATATTCTGCAATTGTTTCGCAGGCCGTGTCCCTTCAAAAACAGTCTGTATCTCTGGTTGGCTTCTTTTCAAAAAGTTCTGGGCTTCAGGAGGCAAGTTAGTTTCCAGGTAGGTCTTCTCTCGAGAAGGCTTGTGGACGCCTTCTTGCTCTAAGGCGTTTTCTTGAACACTTTCACCTTCTCTAGATCCTTTCATCGTCTATAGCCTTGTAGTTTTAGTTAAGTGCTTATTCTCAGCGGTATTCGAGTTACAAAAGTTGACTGTGTTTAGATGGCCACCTGACGTGTCTGTCCGATGGAAGAAACTTTCGTAGGCAACTCCTCTGGAGCTCAGGTGACTCGGTTTGTCTGTTCTATGAACTTGAACGGCTGCAATGTAGATATGCTATGTGAGTGGCAGGACACTTCTACCGTTGCACGATCAGGAGTGAGGGAACCCGTCGGCCATCAGAAAATCTCTGAGGTCCCGAGTTGAAAAGGCAGGTCGAGTTTTTAGTAGCGCAAACATTGATCGGCCAGATGAATGATCTCATAGTTCTCGATCACTCATACCCGAAGGTACAATACTCTTAACATATCTTAAAAAGCTATCGCTCCCGGTTTACTCCTACTCTCAAAGAGGAGGACACCAAGCAAATGCGCTGAGTACATAAATTTGATACTGATGGGAGGTATATCAAGCTTTTCTTATGAAAGGCTTCCCAACCTAACAACTCTCTCAAGTATTGGGACTAGAAGCTGGTGATCTCGACTGTGACAAATAACTGAATTAATGGTTTCTATCTGTCTTTTCGCATTGAGTTTGTGCGGCCCTGCCGCAAACTCATACACAAAACCAGTTCAAGCAAGACTTGTCACCCCATGAGTAGAAATGTGACTGATTCTCTCACCTACCAAAATGGTGCTGCAATATGAGACGGCATTAGAGCATTAGAGCATTGGAATTGACTTGAGTTGGCTTAGCCAATTTGTATAAGGCAGACCTGCTTAAATGTTTTCTTGATCGTTGAGTTCAAAGTAGCCATTCGATTACAAGACGTTGCCATGAAACTCTTACGATCTTAAGATATCGGGGTATGCGTCTAACGAAGTTGTAGGACTTGGAAAAGTGGCCATGACTTGGCAGCGCTAGGTACTGGTTAAATGACTAACATGGTTAAGATTATGTACCTACGGAAATTAACGGGATTTCATAAAGATTGACCACCTTGATGCGGTACCGGTACTGACATCGGTAGGGCTGTGTGAGGATGAGTCAGCCAAATAGAATTTTTCTTTTTTTCTTTTTTAGTTATACATTGCTCGCTTCGCCTAGATGCTTGCAAGGTCCCTTGTCCTTCTGCCAGTATAACCAGACTTACAATTATTTCGCCTGAAGATTTGACCAGAAATCTCTTCCAAAAATGAGCGAAACACTTGACGCGGCGCCGCCGCATGCTACCTTCGATGTAAGGACTAGAAATTCTCAAATCTCGATGTAGTACTAGTACTGACAATTGCTATCAAGACCGTCCTCGTCTTGGATCTTGGATCCCAGACCAGTCATGTTTGTTCTCTACTCCTGCTATGTGTGCGTGATAAGAACTAATTAAACAAAGCTCATCTTGAGACGTCTGAGATCTATTGGAGTTTATTCTGAGATGCTGCCATGTACTCAGAAGCTCAAAGATCTTTCTTGGAAACCCGTTGGAATCATCCTTAGTGGTGGTCCCTCAAGCGTGTATTCTCCCGATGCACCAAACGTGGACCCGCTCGTGTTCGAGCTCGGTGTTCCTGTGTTGTACGTTGAACGCCAAAAGAATGATGAAAAGGCTGCTAATGTGTTGTGAAGGGGAGTTTGCTATGGCTGCCAACTAATTGGTATTATGCCCCCTGGATATATCTGAGTGGCTATTGACTAACGGCTGTTCCAGCATGGCGAGTAAACCCAAACAATGTGGCACCTGGCGTGGCCCGTGAATACGGAGAGACTTCGATGGCTATTCGTAAGGTTGGCAACCATGCTGACCGTCTCTTCGAGGGATTGGGAGACTCTTTGAATGGTTCGTTCTGCATATCTTGTCTGTCTGGCCTGGCTTAATGGTACCTAACGTTCTCTGACTATAGTTGTAATGAGTCACTTTGACAAGCTCGTTCATCTACCCGATGGTTTCAAGACCATTGCCACCACCAAGAACAGCGAGTTTGCTGGCATTGCTCACGATTCTCAGCCCGTCTTTGGTATGTGTGTCTTGTGAAGCTGTCGCCACGCTTTACTAATAAAGTATGGCAGGCATCCAATTCCACCCTGAGATCTCTCACACAGAGCGTGGAACTGACATAATCGCCAACTTCGCTCTCAAGATCTGTGGTGCCCGAGCGGACTGGAAGATGGACAACTTCTCAGAGCGAGAAATTGTTCGAATTCGAAAGCTGGTTGGCGACAAGGCACAAGTTGTATGTCTTCTCATAGTGCCCAACGTCCTATGTCAACTTACTAATTACTTCGCAGATTGGAGCTGTTTCCGGAGGTGTTGACAGCACTGTGGCGTATGATACCCAGGTCGAAAGCCCTTTATTGAACACCGGTTTACTGACGCCTAACAGGGCTAAATTATTGACGGAAGCAATTGGAGACCGCTTTAAGAGCATTCTGGTAGACACTGGTGAGATCTTGTTGCTTGGCAACGTATTCGCACATACGAGCAATGTTCTAATGTGCTTTAGGTCTGATGCGTCTGAATGAATGCGAACAGGTCAAGGAAACCCTGGACAAGCACCTGGGGATTAACCTGACTGTGGTGGACGGATCTGATCTCTTCTTCAGCCGTCTTGCAGGAGTCACGGAGCCAGAAGCCAAGAGAAAGATTATCGGAGAGACTTGTGAGACTTACCCCTGGAAGTCGACTAGCCTACCATACTGACCCCAGACAAAGTTATCGATCTTTTTGAAATTGAGGCACTCCGGTAAGCATATGCTTGTCCTCTTCTGAACCGTAGAAGACTAACTAATTCTTTTTTTACAGCATCGAGAAGGAAGCAGAAAACACACCGTTTGCCGGAAAGGTTGAATGGTTCCTTCAGGGAACACTCTATGGTCAGTTGTTAACTTTGCTCACCAAGAATCGACAACATTAACACGATATAGCGGACATCGTGGAAAGCTTGAGTTTCAAGGGAGCCGCCAGTTCCACCATCAAATGTAAGTCTCCCCGTTGTTCATTTCTCGTTATGTCGTTGGGAGAGCGAGCAGAAAAAATACGCCTGCGCTTTGAACACTAAGGCAAATCCTTAACCCCAAAACTTCTTATGCACCTCGTGAATGCCGTTGCAGACTCTAACAATTACATAGCTCACCATAATGCGGGAGGACTTCCTGCTCGTATGCAAAATGGCGTAAGTTGCACCCAATTTCCATAGCTTAATGGGAAGATACTGATAAAAAACAGGAGGCACACCTCAAGCTCCTTGAGCCGCTCCGAGAACTGTACGTGATCAATTTTGAATACGAATCTAATGAGGGGGCCATGACTTGTCGTGGTTGCTAACAATACATAGTTTTAAGGACGAAGTGCGGGCTTTCGGACGCCAACTGCAGATTCACGAGGAGCTCATTGGAAGACACCCTTTCCCTGGTCCTGGTTTGGGTATCAGAATCATTGGCGAAGTCACCCGCGAACGCGTCGAAATTGTGCGCAAGGCCGACCACATCTTCATCTCCATGATCCGTGAGGCTGGAATTTATGACGAGGTTCGACACGACCGCCTGTCATCTGTGAGAAAATTTACTAACCGATTTGCCAGGTCACCCAAGCCTACGCCGCGCTTGACACAAACAGAGGTAACCCCTTTTCTTCCATTCTATGAAATTGTATCGATATCTGACTTGCATTCGTCAACAGCCGTCGGTGTGCAGGGCGATGCTAGAGCGTATGGCTACATCTGCGTTCTGCGAGCCGTGACCAGCTTGGACATGATGAGCGCCGAGCCCTACGAGTTCGAGTGGAGTCTTCTCAAGGCTATTAGCAGACGCATTGTGAACGAAGTCGACGGCATCGCGAGGGTGGTATACGACACCACGTCTAAGCCTCCAGGTGAGAGCCTCCTCTATGCTTCTCCTTCGCATGCTTGTGGTATTAACAGACCGACAGGAACGATTGAATTGGAGTGATACTGCTCCCCGATCGATTTCAAAGAAGATTTTACCAGGCTGCCCTTTCAGCGCGGACCTGAGATGGCGTTTAGACGGATGGAATAGATTTGCCGAATAAAGGGATAGTTGTCTTCGTTGCGGATCTGCGAAACAGGAGGTTACGACTCGACTTGACGCCCTAGCGACTCTACAATGGAAGTCAATCCAGGCTAAGCGACGGGACACATTACCTTCGAGTCTTGGTCAAGAATAGCACTTACCTTACGTAGTCTCATGATTTCAATGATTATGTTTTTCTTTTGAGAATACTAGCTCTGGTCTCTTCAGGTTACACAGTATCGACTTTTACTTAGTTCAAGCCATCGGCTTCACGACTGGTGATGAGATTACCGAGACGGACCTTGCAAACAAGGCCAGAGTATAAAATGCTACTTCTGGGGGAATACATCCAGCAAGACCAGCGTTTAGCCAGATAGACACCCAAGCCCCCTTTATCCCTTTATTGAACGGTATTGATTGGGCACTTCGCACCATAATGCGAGAAGGATGCCAGTCTGAACTGATTACAACACGGCATAGATTTGTTTCGCTCGTGAAGAAATATAGATATATACGTGTTTGTGAATAGTCTTTCACAGACCCTTCAGTTGAAGTAGAACCCTGGCCACAGAATAGCCAAGGGCCAGCACATCAAGATCGAGAAGCAGCTCAACCGCAGCCGTGGAGTAACTGTACTCACAGATGCGTGTATAGGTCCTCAGTGGTCACTGCCATTAATGTCCACCAATAGCGGTAGGACAGTCGGCGAGAGTAGGCATGGTGAGGTTCGTCTATGGGTTGGTTCATATGATCACTGGTTACAAGGGTATACTTTGCCTTGTCAAGACGGGCTGCTGAGGGGATCAATATATGGAGTGATAGGATTTTCTGTGAAACAGGGTGACCAGGAAGAGCAGTGTTAAGGAGCCGGTGTTCCAGAATACGATGCTATCTCGTTTCATGCAGGGCTCTGTCATTTGTTACCTGAAGACCTGAAGATTCACATCATGGTGACACAACAAAGGGCAATGAGGCACAGTTTTCGGGCTGTCCTCTTGATGAATGTCCATAGTCTCAAGATCACAAGGGGGTTGCGGCTTTCCCTTTGATCAATGGAAGGCGAATCATCTAGATCTCCAGCAACTTGAAAAGGTCGGTGAAAGGCACCGCCCCCAGTCTTCAATAACATCTGCAAGTTAATGTGGTCTCTGATACGTCGATGGGAATATGTCGAATAAGACAATGCTGTGGCTTTGACAGCGGCCCGTTCCCTGACTCGATATGCTGGCATGACAACGAGTAATGTCTCAGTAGACGCTTGAGACATGTCTTGAGAAATGACATTGTTTTGTGATTGGATAGCCCAAGCGCAGACGTTGCATAAATTCCGATATAGGCACGAGTGATTGGATGAAAGGATACATTCTGTTGTCATCGGTCAGTCATGGCATGAAGTTGGGAGACGATTCTGTTGGTGATGACTGTCACCCCTTAGTCTATCATGGATACTGGAAATTTCAAAACCGATCCTTTCGGAAATCACAATAGGATAACTGCTAGTTTCCGTATAATAATTATTTTCGACAAACGCGCATAACAAAAATAGAACAACCACATAAGAACTTCTTTGGGGTACTGAGCAACACGCCTTGCTAACCTCGAGAATGTGGCTGTTAGATGCCAGAAGCCTCATTCTATTCGGCGGCCCTTTTTGTGCCCAACCCAACTTGCTCAACCACTCAGATTAGATTTTCTTAAAAGAAAGGCATTGCTCGTCTCTTTTGAAGAGTGAAATATCAGATATCTCAGAGAAACAACATCACTTACACTTACACTTCACCAAACCAAAGACCAAGCACAAATCGTCGATTTATTCTTCACAGTCACAGAACATCAACAATCTGGCAAGGCTCCAAGGAGCCGCCCTATGGCCGGGTATAGCCTTGTTTTTGTCTCGTTTGTTCCTACTCGTCTAGCCGCCGAGACCTACATTCCCAGCACCAACAGCTAGCTACCTACCTTAGGTACCAAAGACAGAGCGAGGGAGAGAGGCAGCCGTCCTCCGCACCCCATCCTTCACTCACAGCAACAACTTAATGAGCTTGATCTGTCCAAGTTCTTGTTTCTTGTCACTATCAATTATTCTTGTTGCAGCACTGAAGCTTTTCCATTTGCCACAAGCAACAATAACAGGACTCGGCGCAGAACAAAACTCTAAAAGCTAGACAAGCCCAAGGCAAGACGTCATTGTCCGCCAGACTATACCACCCACCATCTCGCCAGTCAACGCCAAAGCCAACGTTACCACGCCAAAACTCTCTCTCATCCTTGGCGTCAATCTTGTACCGATCTGTTCAGTGGGCACATGGTTGCAGAGCCTCACGATTCAAAAATCAGCACGGTTGTGAACATTCCAGCTCGGGTTTGACAGCCCCCTTGGCCTTAGTCTGGGACTATTCGCCTCGAATTCAAGGGTTCACGAGGTCCCTGTCCCTGACATCGAAGCCTGAAAGACTCCATCTCCGCCAAATCTACTCCATAAAACCAGAATCGCTTCATAAATACGTACCTCAACATCCCGCTCTGGTAAACGACTACCCCAGTGGACCCGTTCGCAGCCCAAGGCCCGAGCCTGAGTCTGAGTTTGAGCCTAAGCCTGGGATCAAGGTTGTTTGTTCATACGCTTAGGTTTGGGCATCTGAGTTTTCGGGCTCGCGTTCTCGTCGGCTGTCCCCGTCGTTGCTCTCCAAGAGCCCAAATACTTAGAGGTTCCATCACTCAATTGAGTTAGGAAGCCCGGTGAAAAGCCGAGGAAGGCTAAGCAAGTGCCACTGAAACTCCGCTCAGAAACGGCGGGATATTGAATATTCTTCAGGTACCTACAAGTCAACGTCTGGTGTTGTCAAGATGATAAAATGTAGATGCTGTGAGAAAGAAATTGTCTAACTATTGGGCTGTTAGGAAGAGGTCCGTACGGTTACGAAAGGCCAAGCCGGGTAAATAACAACCCTCAAGTTAGCTCGATAGCCTTGACTACCGACTGACCTAGGCACAGAGCATTGAAGCGTCGGAGCCTACCTATCCTGCTCTTGGTGCTGACAATTGCATCCCGGCGGGGGACTCGCTCTCTGGCTCTTACCGAGACCACTACATACACATGGATGGTCTGTTCTGAAGACAACGTTTGCAGGGGAACTTTGAGTCAACGTTTACAGCTTGCAGTCGCCGTTCTCCACGCCACTACATCGATCGTCATCGGTACTCCCACAACCCTCTGCTAATAAGTTACTGATCAGGGGTTGCTGGCACTGGGCAGCTAGTTGCTCTACCCATAGCGGAGTGCAATAGTCTGCTACTTTTCTCAGCGCCTTGAGTTGTCGAGGGTTTGTTCCGGGAGATCGACCTCGACTCTCGCGAAACACCATCAACTGTCTCTTCCTCCATCTTCTTCCTTCTTCCTTCTCCGTGCAACTCTTCCCAATCTCTCCATAATTCTTGGTCCTCTCAGTATTGCCCCTCACCCCACCTTGACCACACTTTTGGTGGTGGACCCTCGTACAAGAGAGAGCCCACGCACAGAGCAGAACAAAGAAGGGCTGTCTTTCAAGACGCCTTGATAGCTCGATTGTATCCTCCCTCGACTCTGTTCATAGCACCCTTTGCGACTTGTAAGTGTCTATTGGAAGATCCCACTTTCGTACTTTAAACTTGCTGACCGACTGCTCGAATTAGCCCCAACCATTCAGTACACTAAAGATAGTCCTCACGAACTGGCTTCTTTATTATACACGCTTGAGTCTCACTCATTTCACCTTTCAATCGGCCTGCTGAGGTCCGAGTGAATTCCATTGCAGTCTCGGCTTTCTTCTACCTGAGACTTGCCCTCGCTGCTCTCTATTTCAATTACATCCTCTGAAACGCAGTGTTACTGGTCACTCTGCGTCATCTCAATCAGTGTCATCCGATCTGAACGCCACCACTCCAAGCGGAAGGGCATCGATAACAACAAGAAAAAAAAAAGATTCCTTGTCAAGTCCTCGACCTAGCCAGACATCTTATTTGGCCGCAAAACGAATCCTGGGTCTTCGTCACAATATCAGACATTACTCTACCTGACCTTGCTATTTGCTCCCTGGTCCACGCTGACAAGGACTGACCAAGTTCGACCCCTCCTCACGTGGCCTTGGCTTCAAAGTACCTACCGTAAGGTTGATTGCCGTCATCCTGCACCACGGACAGAACGATACGCCACGGCTGCCTCCACCCAGTCCAACGTCTGGCGTCCCAACGCTACCGCTTTTCTCCACGGCATCGCCCTTTGTCCAACGTTTCTCACGACTCGCCTCCGATTTCGTACATTTGAGATTTCCCTCGCAGCTGGCTCACAACAGCACACATAGTTCGATAGCTCGGCGATCAGATAGGCTTCGCAATCCTGTGTAGCCCCACGTCATCATGACGGACCGTCATCGCTATCCGTCCTCGGGACGAGCGGCCACCTTTGCCAACCATGCGAGAACTTCTCTGCCGTCAAGCATTGGCTATACTTCTTTGTACGCTGGTGACATGCACGTCATGCCGACTTCGACCCGACAGCAGCAGCCCATTGCGACGACACCACGAGGATATGTTACAACTACTTCTACAACACCAACCCCGAACACCACCACCCGGACGTACGCCGTTACTCAGGACCCTCGTTCACACAGACCGACTACGCGGGATGTCACACGCTCCCAGCGGTCCTCTACACTAGATTCTACTAGTCGACCCCCAGTAATTGTCATGACCACCCAGAAGGACCGCGCCAATGGTACGAGTTCTCATTCTTCCAATGCTCGCCCCGTAAGTCCCTTGAGGGATGACTACCGTTCGAGCGATGGGCAGTTTTATACACAACCTGCCTCATCTATACGTTCACGCAGCACAGCCCGCTCCTATGCCGATCAGCCAGGAAACGACACTTATGCTCGCAGCAGCAGAGACCGTAGCAACAGCTTGGTACGCGACGACCCCTACCGCAACAGTCGTCATTCTGCTATATACCAGAATAATCCCCGCCAGAGCTCTAGTAATATCGACTATGGGGATGACGGTTATCAGTACACTAATGCCGGTGAACTGGTTCGCTACGACCTCGATCATTCAGGCCCTGCGAGGACTCGCAGACATGAGAGTTTCGACCGTGGCTACTACCGCCCGAATATCAACTACAACGCGGATCAGCGAACGTTCAATGTGGATACCAGCTCAGACTTGAGTCGCAACTACATAACAACAAGCACAACCAGCGTCCCAAACAATCGGCAATACGATAACCGGGGCGGTCCTCCACCAAGTACACGAGGGTTTGACAAGATTCGAGGGTACGAAAGCCCACGGGATTTTGCTCCGATGCCCTCCAAGACTCCCGAACCGACCTTGGTAAAACAGGACACTCCCCTTGTTGCGACAACGGAAACCACAAGACGGCCTCGGCCAGTGTCATTGTACCAAGAGGGACCGCCTCGTTCTTCGCATCACGATGATTACTATCGGAGCCGAGAGGACGAAAGAAAAATGCGAGAATTTCGTGACCAGCCAGAATCTGAACTCACTTATGAGCCCGAGCGCGCATACGAGGCACCATACTTCCAAGATGACAGAGTTACTTCCCGTGGCTTCGGTATCCGAACTGACACTGCTGACGAACACGATGATCGCCGTGAACGTCGCCCGGAACAACCGAAAAAGCGATCAGATGAAGACCTGCCACGTGATGCTGATTATGAGCGCGATGATCGACGTCGAGGCCGGCTTGATTCCAAAGACACTCGCCGTGAGAGACGTGAGAGTAAGAAAGGGAGCGATGATGACGAGAAGGAGCGTACTCGGTTCCGTGACAAGGTGGCTACTGGCCTGGGTATTGCTGCGACTGCTGTAGGCCTTGTGCCTGCCGTCAAAGACGATGACAAACGCGACAAAGATCCCGCCAAACGTAAAGGCTCTGATGACGAGCGCGAACGTGAACGTGAAAGAGACCGAGATCGTGACAGGCGGCGAGATTCGATGAAAAGTGAACGCCCAAGAATCTTGGAGCGAGATGTATCGCGACAGCGTGATCAATCAAGGCAGCGTGACCAGGATCGTGATTCCAGAGACACCACTCGTCGAAACGGGGAGTCCCGTAAGAGCACTGAAGCCGTCATCTCGTCATCTGATTCGGATGAAGCCAAAAAGTCCACTCGGAGACGTCGCGATTCAAATGCCTTCAATCCGAATGATACTTCTGAACTGCGGCATCTCAAGGACCAACTGGCAGCCTTGAAGACCACTGACAAAGAAAAGGAGAAGGAAACCCCGGTCGTGATCGAAAGTAAGTCACGGTCCTCTTCACCTGCTCGAGAAACAAGAACAGCAATAGAAGCTCGTTCATCCAAAGACTCCCGGTCACCACCCGACTCCAAGCCATCTGGGCCCCCTGAAGAAGAATCCCGTGGCCGCGAATCACAGCAGACCCCTCCGGACGACAAACAAGTCCGTGTAGTATCGCCTCCTCGCGATAAAAAGGATGAGAAGCCACTCAAGGGTATCTTGAAACAGCCAAAGGCCAGCTTTCCAGAAGAGCCGAATCCCATTCGTGAAGGGGTTGCACCTCACAAGGAAGACAAGAAAGCCAGAGAAGCACCTGCAGGTGCAAAATGGACCAAGATCAGCCGCAAGGTTGTTAATCCTGAGGCTTTGACCATTGGCAAAGAGAGGTTCGAGGTCAGAGATGACTTTGTCATAGTACTACGAGTACTCAGCAAAGAGGAAATTCAGGCATATGCCTCGGCGACACAAGTCTTGAGAGGTACGTTCTAAGTTCAGGCTTCAGTCTTGGCTTGAGCTGGTGCTAATTGCGAAACAGAGAGACGTCGCCGCGACGATGATGGTGGTGATACGGATCGGGATCGTGACCGTGACGAGGATGACAGGAGAAGACATCATCGTCATCGCCGCCATCGGGACGATGATTCTTCAGACTACGAAGACAAGGACCGTGACCGTGACCGCGACCGCGAACGACGCAGGCGTCATCGAGATGAGGAAGAATATGACACCCGGTCAAGGGATTTGGACCATCATCATCACCACCACCACCGCTCTCAGCGAGAACGTGAGCCCGTGCTTGAGGCTTAGTGAGAGAAAGAGCGTTGAAATCACCATACCACTATCTATGGCTGAATGTTATGATCGAGTATTTAAGCGTTGCATCGGATGACTTCAATGGCGGGCTTTCTTTTATCAGGTATATATTGAGCGTTACCACACATCACACATTAAGCATAAAAATCGGGCAATTTAGCGACGCATTCTGGATAAACAAACATAAAATAAAATACGTTCTGGTTCACATTATTCCTGCATTATTTTGGCACTCATCCGCCCTATATGGTTACATAGCCCTGAGTGAGAAACAGAGTTTCAACAGACGACTTGCAAATTTCTCAGATCTCGGCCTAGAGGACCTCGTTGCAAGGCACGAGACCGTCTCCAAGTTTGAAGGCCGGAGAAGAGGACTAGTGACGGTACGTTGCAGATTGGGTAGCAACATTTCATATCGGGTGCCTACAGTGGCAAAATGGTGAAGAGATGGGACTAAGATGTGATGGGGAGGGTGAGGCTTTCTTGGCTACTAACTAAGGAGTTTGTGGGTATCGTATTTGGTCTTGTTGTCCAGATCCATTCCATGTTTCACGGCATTATGAGAACGAACCTACAAGTTTGCAGCAACAAGTCCAGCTAGTTCCCTTTCATCCTGGAGGACCCAGAAGATGCGTCCAGTCCAATGTCCGCTTCGTATAGTAACAGAAGTCGTGACAAGGGACCGTAACCTATGCCAGCGCCCGCATCAAGATGAAAGAGGGAATTGAGGCTTCGCACGGAAAGCTTCCTCGTCACATTTATGCTGGCTTCCGTAGTTTCATTCCCTTCACCGTCCAAACATATGTTCGAGCCATGATCACCCATCTCCTCCAGGACAGGATGTCGTACGACGTCCTAGTCTGGGCTCAAAGCCGCTACCCGTGGTTTATCTGATACATCATGAACGAAAAGACCGCGTCTTGATTGACGCCTCCACGCTGAAGCAGAAGCGTTTGGATGTGATGTTACCTGCAAGTATCCTGATGCGCCAGGCACGGGTAGAGGCATGAGAGGAATGAAGCTGAATCAGACCGACCCCTCTCACCCTTTCCAACAACGTCAAATTTCTGAACTTGCCCCGTTTACGGTGATTCGTTAGCACTCATCATATACTGGCGGTACGAAATTGTGCAGGGAGTTGAAGCTCCCATCGTGGCTTGACTCTCACGATCGGGGTCTGAATGAGCGAACAAATAAGTATTATGCACGAGACGACCATATAAAAGGGTTTTAGAAACCTTCCCTAGTGACTGAACTCGTTCAGGCCCTCTATGACAAGAAGAGAGATGGCAGGAAATGTATAAAGGTCACTCACTGTCCTACATCGTGTACAGTGTTGAGTCAAGATGAGATCAGAGCTGGACAAGCAGAAGCCGTGATGAAGAATGCATGCGTTTCAAGTGTCCACTTCCGGCTGTGGAAGCACCTATGTTAGTAGATGGCCTAGTCTTGTTCAAAGTATAAAAAAACGGACTTGGCGGCTGCATGATACTGCCACGAGTCGTGACCGTTCCAGGCTGGCACAAGACAAGCAAGCCATTCGGTGTCAAGTTATCAAATGTTTTAGTTACTGTGCTGCCCACTCATCCCAAGAATAGCAACTCAGCAGCCACGTCCCAAGGGGAGCGAACGACGCCCAACCGCCGATCTCTGGCTTGATGGTGGCGGGAACAAATAAAGACACGTCTAGATCTCCACACCTTCAGAGATGATTTTACATAGACTGTGACAAAGGCAGAAAGGCCAGCCAGCCTACCGCCAATCGTCGCTGGAAATGCAAGTTCTTGTAATTACTCCTTTCCCCCATCTTATCACATTGCGCGGCTTTGAACGACTCTAGCCGGCCAATGAGCCGTGTCGTGTGCTAATTGTTTTCTAGACTAATAAATCGCATGTCTCAACATTTTCGAGAACATGGCGGATATTTTCCGCCTCCCAAGGCATCTTCTTGGTAGAGGCAATAGTCTCAACCACGATGCATTTGAAGATTAGCTTTGCGTCTCTAGTACAACATATCAGCCGCGTGGGGAAACAGGCAGCATGTCAGGGATCTCACGGGATATACATGGCAGGGGCTACTACTCCAAGCAACTGTTGACAGGACCTGTAATCCCTACCATGTGCCAGCATGTACATATATGCATGCAGTTTCTCGTTTGACATTGGTACGAACGCGCTTCTCAACTAGAGTCGGCGGGCCGCAGTGAATGCTTGCGGTTCTGGATCTCATGATTGTGCTTAATTAAAGGGATACCCTCAGAACTATTGTGGGATTGTAACCGGGCTTTATATGATCTCAGGCATCTCATAGTCAGCGGTAGTGGCTGGGTAGAACGAGCGAATCGTCAATGCATGCGAATCTGCGGATTGGTATGAGTCGATTTCACTGACTCCAAAGGTTTCCTGTGCTTCCCAAGCGCGCAGCTCTTCATACTCCGTACTGGTGCAGTCTTCATGTCAACGTGGCCAGGTTTTCCGACTTGCTATATGGGACCTCTGGCTCTTGTCAATTGTCCTTTAATTTGTATTATCAAATGAATGTATTCATCTTTCACGCTAATGCCAAGCGGTTTATATGAGAGGATTTGTGAAGCAGTTATGTGACTGTACATGGAAACAGTATTAATCTATCCGTAATACGAAGGTAGCTAATCTGAGCTAAAGTACGGAGTAATCATGCTCCATATATTCACGAACGTATCTCAATCAGAACTACAGAGTATGGGCTGTTTTTCTTCAATGCCCAGGTGGATCCGTCAGCAACACCGGCAGTTGAGTTGGTGAATAGGAAGAGAGCCTCCCTGGGAGCTTGGGTCGGGCTCGGTTGCACAGTGAAATTTAAATTCGGTTACAGACCTCCAGGAGGCTATCTGTAGGTCTTTACGCGCAAAGTTCTCCCACGAACCACCGTGGAAGCGGAACCCCTTGCCGGTGATGTCGTCTCGATTAGTCTTTTGGAATAATACTTGTGCTGTGTGTACCTATGAAGCACCCCTGTCCGGGGATGACGGGCGCACCCCTTCTGTGCATCTTGGCTGTGCCTGGAAATGGCCGGACCCTGGTCGAGCCGGACACGCAGTCCCAGTGTCCCACAACGGCTGGCAGTCGCTCGAGTTGAATGTGGGCTTACATCCCTGACCGACATTCCAGACATGGGTAGGTAGGAACCAACGAAGGACGTAACTGCAGTAAAGAGATTGAAGGTGCAAAGACTCGTCAGATAAAGTCGTTGGTGCGCGCGACATTGTATCATAACTATCGTTGGTCTGGTCGTATACGATTCCGAGATGGGAATTTGTAGAAGATAGGGGTGACTCAACTAATCTGTGGCGTGTAATGGTGTTCTTACTCGTTAGAGATCTTCAAAAATAGCCCAGTATGTCTGCCAATGCCATGGCTCTCGGTTTGTAAGTTAGGTATTGACAATCTGGTTCATAAATCCCGAGATTGTGCCAGGATACGATTTTAAGCCCTGAGCCCAGATCAATCTTGGGCGGTAGGGCTGCGAGGATGACTCAAGACATCGTCAAGAGGTTCGTGAGTTAGCTTGCGGCGACAGCTAGGCACAGCACCTCTGGGCCCTTGATCGCACATCGTGTATGGCAGTACCGGGTCAGGGTCTGTGACAGCCTTGTGCATGTTGACAGGTGGTGCCTATCAAACGCAAACCAAGCACATGACGAACGAGTGTCAAGAAATCGCGGATCTATGAAAGGCCCCGGCCAGATCTGACGATAACGACAGACAGGGCTCAGACAGCTAATGGTATGAGGTTGCAGAACTAGAGCGCGTGAACAGGCAGGCACGATGTGCAATGGCGCTGAGGGAATGATATGCATTCATCAAATACATACAAACACATACAATGAAGATGCGTGTTCAGGCTGGAACTCCGAGGTGGGCTGAGTGTGAAGCCAGCTTCCATCCTGATATCCTTCGGCTGTGCCTCGGAGCGCAGCGGGGAACACGGGTTCAGTGGCGGTGATGCCGTTGCGCTGTTTCTTGAACTCCAATCATGAACTGTAATGCAAAAGTGATCATGTTGTTTTCGACAGTTGCTTCAGTGGATTAACACCACAGGGAGTATGGGACCACAAGTCAGTGAGTGCAGTAAGTTACTTTGCATACTCTTTGAGGATGCCACAATCGACACTAGAGCAAAGTGAGAAGGTCCCTTGAACTGCAGACTCGACATCAAGCATGTAACGCGGTGGCCGAGGTTGGTGACCACAGGTTGTCAGCCGTGCATGAGATGGGAAATGAGATGTTGATGAGTTTGACTCTGGGGCGACTTAGCGGTATCCTAAAATTAACTAGAGCCCAAGTTAGGAATAGTAACTTCTGCAGAGCAAGGCTTCACACACACCATCACTCCAGAAGTCCCTCAGACTTTGCACCACTCCCCACCTGCACTGCATGAGGCATCGGGACGGCTAGTGCATACATAGCGCTGAGCGTTGGCAGCTGGCGAAATAATGACAAGCTACCGAGTACAGTACGTAGTAGGGTACGGAGTAACTGGAGGTTGTCTCCAATAGGCTCTCGAGAGCCACTACGAAGTCGAGACGGATGGTGTTCCCATATTCTGGAGAGGCTTGGGCATGATCTTGCTATGAATCTGCGGGCGAAATGCCCTGTATGTTGATGTGTTTGCTGCTGAATGTCGATTCGCAAGGCTGACATGAAAGTGGTAGCGGTGATGGTGATGATGTCGTTGTCGTTGTTGACGTTGGTCCAAAACCTTGATGTTTGAGTCAGGAACAAGGCGCGGGAGGCTGTCCAAGTGCGGCACATGTTCCAAGCCACCACTTTGCCTCGGGTGGGGGCATCCTTCCTTGTAATTAAGCCGTTGGCGAAGGAGAGAGCCACAATTCGAAGCCGTCGAACTCACATGAGATTTGGCAGGAGCGTAGGCGTCATGCTTTTTTCCGTAGGGCAGGATGCTGGAGAATCTCTACATCGAGGTACATACACGTCGGTACCTACTCCCTTACGGTACACCCCTTGGTACACTTCATACCTGGTAGCCCCCCCCTTCACCTCATTCACCGCTACCCACCGGCGTCTCTATTAACATCCATTGTGTTATAGATCCAGCAAAGAGATGCGCTGTTGCACCAACTTCGTACATGCCGTATACGTATTACGTTGTCCTTCGTCGAGGCGAGTCCAGTGTAACATGGAATGCACGTTCTCCCAGGCTTGAATGCGCATAATGCGAATGAATAGGTAAACAGGCATAGATTAAGTTGTGATTTGTGCTGGCACTAAATGGTTCTTTCTAAGGCTCATTCAACAGCGGCACCTATGCCAAGATTGGGACATCTCTGCTCCAGGACTAGAATAGTCATTATTCTGGTGGTTCCTAATTCATGATGGTTGACTCTCAAGTGGGTATCTCGATACTAAATTTGGTGTTGGTGGCCTCTCGGATTGTCATCTCGTAACGTCGGTCGCTTACTTAACTGATTTCGTCCTTTTGAGTAAATTTTCCGTCAATACATTGACGCAGCGTCAGCCTGCGTTTCTCTGGAGGTATTGATCACTCATGCTTAAAGTCATGTCCAACATTGTCGCTGTGTATTCACTCTTCACGTCGATTATCAATGTGCAGCAGAGGTTTAAGCTACCTCATGCCACATGGACGGGCTATAAATTGCCATGGGTCATCCATTGCCGTGGGCTCTGGCAAGGGGCTGACCTTGAGCTTCATGCCTCCCCTACCCTCCATCTCCCCCCATGGTCCATCTCCACAACTCCGAGTCGACGGACCACCCGCGAAACCCCTGGTCTCCCGCTCCCAGCACTCAGGTCAATTACCGGGTTGGGTAACGATGGTATCTTTGAGGTTGACCGTTGGACGTTGAACCTTAAACAGGGGCTTCCCACCAAGATGCAATGCTCAACCTTGGAGCTCGGTCGCATATTGCATGCATTGGGACTGCGGTTTCGACAATGGTGATGATAACCTTGCAGTTGCCTATGCGCCCTGTGAGAGAGTTGCCAATTCTGCTTGCTTTCTTGCTTGGCCACATCACCTGATTTCATATCGAGTTATCACCCAAGGTACTGCGTGTAAGGTACCCTAGTTCAATATTTCACATCCAAAAGTTTGGTAAGGCCTTCGCAGACCACCCGGTCTAGGTATATCGCCACGATACAGGACAGAATGCCCAGTAGTCGTAATATCAACCAAGTGACTATACTACTTACATACTGAGTGTTTCCTGTCATGTACCTTTCACTATATGTTAGTATTCAAAATACATATCACCAGTGTTGCCTTGCCTACCCTGTATACATTTTTATTTTCCGGATCCATTGCCTGGTGCTGAACCCTGCCCCTTGAAAGGCTTGTCATCTGCACGTACTCCCGCGAGTAGCCAGGCCCAGGCGGCATACCAGTAGCTCTGTCAGGCAGGGTGGCTGCCAGGGTCTCCCCCCCTCCCCCCCCCTCCCCAC